>PVLA01010574.1:0-62027 GCA_004027455.1 Hydrochoerus hydrochaeris
TACAGTCCTGTGTGATGTCTCTGAGGCAAGAGAACCAGGGATTGACAGGGCTTGGTGGGAGCTGCTGAGGGAAACCAGGGTGAGGCAGGAAAGCTTTTCTACACCTGTCCCACCGCTGTAATCTTAATGGAGCCAAGGGCTGACTGCTGGGACCTTCGACCTTGATCTTTTGTCTTCCAGCCTTCTTAGTATCCTGCTCTAAGGCGTCCCTGTCTTCTGGTTCCTCTTTGGGTGTTCTCTTCACAGGCCTTTCTGGCCACTGCTTTGTATCTGAGTTTTTCATGCTTTTGTAGAATTAAAATTTCAATAAATAGTTTCAGTTGCAAAAAAAAAAAAAAAGAAAATAACCTCCAGCCCAGATTGATGTACCCTGCAAAGCTGTCACTAGAAATTAACAGAGAAACAGAATGCTTCCATGGCAAAGAGGAATTGGAGGAATTTGTGACCACCAATCCAACCCTACAGAGAATATTGAAGGACATCCCAGAGAGAGAAAAAAAAATACCAGGATTTTGGGAACAGTGGCAGAAAGGCCTCAATGAGTGGGGCAGGTAGTAGAATGAAGGAGAAAAGTAGACAAACAAAGGCAGAAAAATAGCATAGCAGAAATGAGGCAGAGAAGGATGGCTAGAAACTCTAACATAGATGGCTTTGATACACTATATTGTTAATAGTGTACCAGGATTTAAAACCCACATTATTCACACCACTCTTCTTAGATGTATTATATTCTGTTACAGTCATTCTACCTGTACTAGATTTGAGGACATAGACAGTTATCCCAAAAATAACAGGATATAGTATGTTAATCATCCTTAATTTCCTACTAACTTAATCTAAAGCTATGTATAACCCACACTGCTTTACCATGACTGATTGTAATCAAATCTGGTTTGTTAGATCGCTGTTTTGTATTGATAAATTTTATTCAAAGCTATTATGATTGATAGTATTAAGTCTGAGAGTATAGGCAACTGCACTTAACATGACAAGATTCACTAGAATATCCACTATGGTTTGATTATTACCTGCCTTTGAAGTTTTATACTGTCTACAACGTTTTATTTTTACTAATATTGTTAGGTACTGCTATATTCAATTATGCCTGATGATATAGACAATTCTATTGAAGATAATAAGAAACAACATAGTAACCATTGTAGATCACCTTCTACTGTGGTTATATATGACTTTTTGGTTTCATGTTTTTATAGGAATTTGTTTTGTTTTGTCTTGCTATGTTTTGTTTTTCCTTCGAATGCAGAAAGGATAGAAATACATGTAGAGACTCATGCATGTGTAGCTGTTTACAGTCTCACTTTTGAATATCTTTGAATATTGTATGCTTTAATTTTGTAACTTGAACAACTATTTCTAAGAGGACATTATGTAATTTATCAACTAATGATTTACCGTTTATCTTTTTTTTGAAATTCTGTATTATCTCTACCCTTTACATGTTTTTTTTTCTCTTTAAAAATTTTTTTTAAAAAATTCATTTCACCTGTTTCTGTTGCAGCTACAAGAACTAAATTTAAATTTGTGGCTCATGGTCTGTTTCTTGCGCAGTGCTCTCTCCAGTCTTCATGAGAAGTGATAGAATTGTATTCTACTCCTTCCACGGTCTTTAGCACTCAGAGCTCCCAAACTCCCAGCTCCAGATTCAAACCCTGACATCAGTAGAAACCTTCAACAACAATGATGGGCTGCCATTTCTATATCAAAGTAGCTTCTAGTCCAGAGGATTCAGGTGTCATCCAGGGACATCATGAGGGCAGTCATTGGATCCCACCCTTTAGATTTTCTGGCTGAGGATGCCCTGGGATTCTCAGTGCAGCCATCCCACTTCCTAGCACCTGGCACCAGGAGGTCTTTTTCTCTTCTTCCATATCTCTTGTCACAGCTACCATTCCAAGAATGGATCTTCCATCAGGCGTGGTGGTGCACACCTGTAATCCCAGCACTCAGGAGGCCGAAGCAGGAGGATCAGTAAGAGTTTGAGACCAGCTTGGGCTACCAAGTAAGCTCAAGGCCAGCCTGAAGTACATAGCAAGACCCTATCTCAAAAAGATAAAAAAAAATTGACCTTTTTCTTTTTAGTCCTAAGTAATACTCTCAATATAATTTGGGGTAAGCTATAAAAATCTCAATGAAACATGGGCTTGGTATGTTTAGAGAACAATGAAACTGCGGTGATTTGGAAGCAAAGTTCAGAATAATGGAAGGCTCTAGATGAAGAGGAAAAGGAGATAAGGAAGAGCGTAAAACTGATAGAGCAGAAGCAACCCAAGAGCTTTTGGAAAGGAGGCAGGTAATTTTCAATAAATTATTAGGATCTATCTAATGTGTCCTATCCTTGCAAAGTCACCATTGGCCACAGATAACTGGCAAATATACCTGATGGTGTCACTGTCACAAGTCCAGTTCACCCATTTCAGGATTCTCAGATCCTTAGCCAGTCCCAATTAGACTCCAGAATGTAAACATACTTTAAATTTGGGCCCTGATGTACAATAAGAAATAAGAAATGCAGAATAGTCATGTGGCTGCCAAACTGAAAACTACATTTTTTTTTACCTTCCCTTACAGTGAGGTGTTGTGAAGGAAAAATCCTTAAAAGAGGGACAGACAGCTGATACATGCCCTTCCAGTCCTGTTTCTCCTCCCTTCTTTCATTCTGAGTAAAACCTAGAAGCGCCCAGCAACAGTCCTGTGTCACCTCTTACATCTTTCCCAAAAGAGAAGAATAAGCCTCTATCTTAAACCACTGTCGTTTACATTTTTTTTTGCAATAAATTATCTGACCTAAGCCTAACTGACACAGGTCAGCAGAATTCTAGGTTACTTTTCTGGAAATCAATTTCTATCATAGACATTCATCAATTCTGCTCTTTTCTAAAGTATCAATCTATCTAAACTTGTTCCTAGTAATTACAAAGTTTATACCAATTTCTGTTTGCTGGAGATTTTTAAAGTTCACTGTATTTTAGGATATGATAGTTTCTCACTATTTTTTTTTCAGGTGTTGAATATATAATGAATTTCAAGGATTTTATTCATAAAAGAGTAGGTCTCTTTTGTCCTAAACAAAAAAAGTTTAATTTTGTTCACAGTCTTTTCTAAATTCATATAGAAAGTAAATCTTAGAGTTATGTGTGGGGACTGGAAATTGTGACCAGGAGAATCTTTCCCATGCACAAACACCCAACCCCTCTTTGGAACTGAAGAGAACGTAATCCCACCCACATGCACACGCAAACATCTGCCCAGGTGTAACTTCAGATTCCAACTCATGCAGACTTCCTTTGTCCATATGACAAAGGAAACTGTCCACTCTATCCATGACAAACAAACTGCACTTAAAGGACAGTCGTCCCATTCAACTATGAAATAATAAACTTTGAAAGTGCTCACAAGAGTCTGAAGCACAAATTACTCCTGAAAGTGACGTTCAGTAGATGGCACTGTCAAGTGTGTACATCAAACAGAAATAAAAAAGACAAATCATGTTGAAAAACATGGCCATGCATCAAACTGGGCATACTATACATGTTTTCTTTAAGTCTAGCATTTTTTTTATTTTAAAGAGAATAAAACAAAACAACAAAAACAAGACAGTAGGAAATCAACAATAGTTACTAAATTGCACATTGTTATCTAAATAATTGCTCCGACTACAAGATATAGGCATGCAAAGTTAATCAAACAATATAAGCCCTAAGTTGTTTCTTTATTTCAGTTGCTATCATTACAGAAATTTCAGCTCTGTGACTTCTAATTTCTTTTGTGTTTGTTTCCTAAGTCTAGCATTTTTGTCCTAACACTGAAAACAGCCTTTTGATTGTGATGGTCATGGTGCTGAAGGATATGCTTCTGTATCTGGTCTTCAACTGATATCATTTAAAGTTTCCCTATAGGTTGTAGAGATTTTCCTAAATTTTGGATTATGTATGCTTGAATAGTGGATTTTGTATGCTTAAGAATTATATAATGCATCTCAAATCTTCACAGATGTTGCTGACATGATGGGCAGTTTTACTTGCACTGCTGGTCTCCCTGGAAGAGCAGGACACCTCCACAGGCGGAGAGCAGCTTCCAGCCCCCTCCACCGTCATGGAGACACTGATGCCACTGCCACCACTGGCTATAGAGAAGCAGGGAGGGGGCAGGTCACCAGGTTCCACCTGTTTTCTTTAACAACAACCCTTTCTAGACATTTACTTTCTGTTTTTGAAGGTTCTACACTGTATTATGAACTGCCTCATTGCTTCCTGAAAATAGCTAATTCAAAAGTTCTTCTATTTCTTTCCAATTGATAAAATGGGAATAACAACCTCATGGAACTATAGTAATGAGGTACAGAGGGCAAGAGAAGGCCACACAAGGAACAGAGCACTGCCTGTCATACATAATATATAGGTGCTCAATATCTATGGGCCCCAATAGTGTGCATGCTCATAAGAATGACTAGATACTGGGTAGGCACATGTTGTCTACCTAGAGAAACCCTGAGAAACCATCTGCTCTGGAGTACTCTCTGCTGTGCCATGAAAGTCCTGCTCAAAGCCAATAGCTCCATATCAGCCTGGATTACCTTCTAGCCTCAACTCATCATGTCCCCACCCAGCCGCCCATGCTCCCACCAACTGCACCAGCCTTTCTCCTGGAATGTGTTGCATGCTTCCATAACTACCCTGTGACCTTGTCTGTCCCCTCTATCTTAGTAACTTATTGTCTACTGCACTTATCTCCTGATGACCTTTAGGGATGGGTCTGGAGACTGACACAGATCCCTGCATAGTTTTGTAACTGTTTTGTTTTTTTTTTCTTTCTACTTTATGTCTAGGCTCAGTGTCAATCATTAATTTTTTAAAGATTTTATTTCCATTTTAATTTTTAAAATCAATTTTATTGGTAAATTTTATATATACCCAATGACAACATTTATCTTAGAGAATTTGTACCTGTACATGATATACCTTAATTCTTTTTTTTTACTATCCCCCTCTCCTCCTTTCAACCCCTCTTACCCTCTTTATTTAAAAAAATCTTTGTTTCTATTTTTTCCTTCTATTCTCACTTTTTTTTCTTTTCCCTTCCCTCATTTTGCCCTCCCTCCTTCCTGGTTCTCCTTTCCATTTGAACATTTTCTTCCTATTTCATAATATCTATTATACATTTTGGTCTTTATTTATTTATACCAGGGAAACAATGTGATATTTAAACATGTGTGTCCCATTTATTTCATATAAGAATATGGTCTCAAGGTGCATCCATTTTCTTAGAAATGTCTCAAGTTTATCTAATAAAACAAAATCCGCATCTTCTTTATCCATGCTTTGATTGATGAGAATTTGGGCTATTTCCAAGATTTAACTATTACAAACTGTGCAGCTATAAGCATGGGTATACATATATTGCATATATATCACATAAAAGCATGTGGTATGATGCTTTTAATTTTTTCAGGAAGACACCAAGAAGGGGAATAGATGGGCCAAATGGGAACTTTAGTCCTATTTGAGGAATCTCCACACTGATTTCCACAGTGGTCTACGACTATACCATCCTGAACATGTCCTGTCTCATCAGATTCCCACAGTGATTGCACCAATCTACACTCCCACTAATTGTAGAAAAGAATCCCTTTTTGTCAGCATTTGTTATTGGTTGATTCTTGAGAATAACCATTCTTTTTGGAGTGGATGAAATCTTAGGTGGTGTTGTATTTTGTGTCTCTCAAATGACCAGTGATGTTGAACATTTTTTCATATATTTACTTGCTGTTTCTACTTCTTCATCTGAGAAGCATTTACTCATTTCCTGTGCCCATTTTTGGATTGGGTCTGTAAATTTTAGGAGGTCTGATTTTTTTGAGTTTTTAAATAGATATTAGCCTTTTGAGGAACAACTAGAAATTTTTTTTCCCACTCTGTAGGTTGTGTCTTCATTCTGCTGGTGGTTTTTTTGCTGTGAAAAAGCTTCTTGATATGATGAGATCCCAGTTGTTGATTCATTGCATTATTTCCTGTGCTATCAGGGTTTTGTTTATAAAGTCTTTGTCTATACCCATGTCATTAACAATTCTGTCTATTCTCTTTTCCAGCAGATTTAGTGTTTCCGTTTTAATATTTAGATCTTTGATTGGTTTTAGTTTAGTGCATGATGGCAGGTATGGGTCTAGTTTTAATCTTCAGCATATGGAAAGTCAGATTTTCCAATACCATTTATTAGAGTCTACCTTCCAGTAAAGCTGTTTGGCCTCTTTGTCAAAGATAAAATGGTTGAGTATGTTTGGAGTTGTTCCTATACTTCCAATCTGCTCCATTGATCCTTGCGTCTGTTTTTTGCCAGTATCATGCTGTTTTTATCACAGTAGCTTTGTAATATAATTTCAGGTCAGGGATTTTGATGCCCCTGCCTTGCATTTGTTGCTCAAAATTGCTTTTGTTCTATGTCTCTTCTGTTCCAGATGAATTTTAAGAATCCTTTCTCAAGTTCTGTGAAGTATGCTATTGGTGTCTTGACTGAGACTGCGTTAAATCTGTGTCACAATTTTGGAAGTAGGGCCATTTTCACTATATTGGTTCTTTGTACCCAAGAACAAGGGATATCTTTCCATTTCCTGATATCCTTTTTGATCCTTATTCAGAGTACAGTAGTTTTCAATGTAAAGGTCTTTTGTTTCCTTCATTAGATTAAGTATTTAATTTGGGGGGTCAGGGTAATCATTACTTCCACGAATAAGTTTAGGAGTTCAATCATTAATTTTATGCAGACTGCTTAGATTCAAACTCCAACTCTTTACCTGCAAGCTGTGAGACTGCATGCTGCGGCTTGGATGTGGTTTGTCTCCCTGATGGTTTGTGTGCTGGCAGCCTGGCACCCAGTGTGGCCATGTTGAGGTGGTGGAACATTTAAGAGGTGGGGTATAGTGGAAGGTAGTGAGGCCATGGCATCTCCACCCTTCTGAAGGGATTAATGTTATTTTTAGGAGTGATTTGGGTCTGGTAGAGGCAGATTAGCTCCCCAGGGAAACGATTATTATAAAGAAAAAAATGAGCCTGTTCCCTCCTAGCCTCTTATTTCCTGTCTCATCATGTGACTTCTTTCTCCTTTATGCAGGGAACTAGTGTCTTTCTACTTCTCCACCATGTTATGTTGCAGCTAGAGGGTCCTCATCAGGACACAAGCACCATGCTGTTTGTACCTTCCAAACACCAGATTTGTGAACCAAATGAACCTACTTAAATTACTCAACCTGTGACACTTCATTATAGCAACACAAAACAGATTTAGATAACTTGAGCAAGTCATTTAATTTCTCTGTGCCTCAGTATCCTCTGTTGCATGAGGATCATAACAGTGTCTATCTCATAGGATAAAAAGAGTTAATGTGTAGATGAAAAGAAATACACAAAACATCCTAGAATAGTGCACAGGACATAGCAACCACTCTAAGTATTTACATATGCAAGAAATATTTATTGAGTATCAGCCTCATGGCAAGCATGATGACAGATATCAGGGACAGAAGTGGAAAGAAAACTGAAAATTCCTCTCCTCCTGGACTATGTATTACCCTGGCAGATTTTTTACAGCTGTCTTTCAGAAATTCTGACTTGAAAAGTGTAGTTGGAATCTAAGAATTGCATTCTTCAGCAAATATCTCATCTCAAGTGATCTGATGAAGGTAGTTAGCAAACCAATGGCAAGAAACACTGGACATAAATTCATGCTTGCATACATAGGATATGAATTCTTGCTTCGAGCCTATCACAAATTATTGGGCTGGGGATTTAGCTCAGTGGCATAAGCACCTGCCTGGCAAGTGCAAGTTCATGAATTCGATCCCTGATTAAAAAAAAAAAATTTACTGTACATGGAGAATCTTTGGGAAAAGCCAAAACTTGTGATGCTCAGTCAGGTGCATCCATTCAAGAAAACAGGCTGACTACACTCTCAGGTCCTGGTGACAGGCATAGCAGGCCAGCAGTGCAGGCTCACATGGGGAAATATGGAGGTGAGAAAATTCAGAGACAAAAAACAGGTGCTAAGAAAAGACTGAGGTTGGAGCCTTTATTGGACTTTTTTAAGGGGAAGCGGGGCAAGGCAGGGTAAATAGTTTAGGACTGGCTTGTTTGAATAGCTTTGGCCAGCTTTGTGCTACATGGTCTATATTTGCCTGGTCCTGGCGCTGGGAGGATTAAGGCAGAGGAATATCGTCTCAGGGGGTGCTCGGGCTCTGGATTGGGTAGTATGTGTGTCTGGGCCAAGAAGATTTTGCTATCTCTAAGAACTGACTTACCTGGAGGCCAGTAGTCTCTCCCCAGCCAAAAAGAGATTTTAAGATGTCTAAACATTCTAACAAAAAAAGTAATGCATATACTCATATGCATGTGTATGCACACACAATTCACTGGTGCATAGCAGGGCTCAATGCAGTTTGACTTGAACGACTGGTGTGAATGTGGAGTAGCAAGGGGCAGGGAAGGGATGGCATCTCTCTAGGCATTAATGATCCCTTGCTTCTCTTTGGGAACAGTGAGGACCTCAGACACCAAAAGTTAGCACCTATCTGCTCTCTCCTTTCCTTGAGTCCCATGGAAAAGACTAACTTGGAAACACACACTTCTGAGTTTGTTCCTATCATTGTTCTGTCTAAAAACAGATTGGCTGAAAATATAAATAGATTCGAGGAGGATTTAGATATGTTCAGGATGATATATCCCACATAGTGAGGGATGTGAGCACACTGTCCTTACCTTTGGCTGAATGTGACCGTGGGGCTGACCTGTTGGCCACCTGCCCCACTTTCTTACAGACCTTAACCTTGTATGGATGTGTAATGCACCCAGCTGAAACACTACTGCTCTTGTCAGCACCTCCTGCAGACAGTTCGTCCCTTGAAATGTGTATAGAAGTTTCTGTGTTAGGCCTTCAGAAGAACACCTGCCTCAGCCATTTACCCTTAATATTTGTAAGCCACTATTTGACAGTTTTGTTGTTTGTAATCGAGACAGTTCTTGATTCAGATGCCCCAGGTTTTCTCATAAACATCTTTGATGCCATGACTAGCAGAAAAATACAGATTTACTACCCTAGGAATTTGCTCTACCAATAGACAGTTCGAGACTGTTAGAGAAAAAGACTGTTACGTGATTTTTCTTATGGTCTCTAAAATAACATTATTCTCTTGCTATGTTGATTATTATTTAAATTAAATTTTATTTAACAAAAAATTGCTAATGAAATTTCACAGTATGTTACATAAATCAAAGCACGAATGTCTTATGACTTTAGAAAATATATGGCACCTATCCTTATAAAATCTTAGAACAGAAATTATTGTATTGCAAATATGGGGTCTAAAATGGACCACTGTAGTTGACTATTTCAGGAAATACCTCTTGCCAAATTAACTTTCAGAAAGTTTCAAGGCCAAAATTGTGGTGTAACTAATGTGGGAATAGCTAAAGACCACCATTTATCTCACCAAATCACTGGGTCATATCAATCTGGATGGTTAATGAAGATTAATGAACCTCACTCATTTACATGCTTTATAAGTAACAAAACGGGGACCTCATTAATATGAAGTACCTGGTGAGGGTCAGCCTTTTTCCTCTTCCTGAGCAGGTGAGATCATTATTACCAGCATATTCACAATTTCAAGATACTCTGGAAACAATATTATGCAATTTAGAAGGGCATTAACATCATCTCCACAGACAATGAACAGGATTTGATTCCAGCTCTGACTATAAAAACACAGAAAAATAAATTTTACCTGACACTTGGGTGTATACAGTGTCTCAGTAATAGAAACAAATGAACTTTACATTAAAATTTTCACATGTAGGAAATTCAACCACAAAATCTTTTGATAAACTATGTCATCAAAGATTCAACACCATTTTTACTCTCCTAATTGCTATAATGAGGCAATAAATCTCTTATCTGGAAACAATGCAAATATAACTGTGTGGCATACGTACGCCATGTGTTTTAGAAGATCCATAAAAATGTTTCATTTATGCTTTGATGAAAGGCACAACAATCTTCCAAGAACACTAATCATTAATGTTAGAAATTTAGATTTCATATATGACTTAGCACTGGAATGGTGCTTGATAAGCATCAGTCAAAGAAATATTCATTCAGAGGCTGAGAGTATAGTTCAGTGGCTGACATGTAGGAAGCCTTGGGTTCAATCTGCAGTACTGCAAAAGAAAAAAAAAACAAAGTTCATTCAACAACTATTTAGTGAGTAGCTACAGCGACAGAATTTAATTATCATTTCCTTAGCTAATTGACATTCATATGTAATAATGTGAATGATACTCAAACAAAAATAAATGTGTTGTATATTAAGGTTTTTAAAACCAAAATAATTAAGAAAAAAAAAGATTTTTAGGTTCAAGAACTATAATTATAGTAAAAGGCAACCAGGCAAAGTTTCCTCATCTACAAATGTCTCTGAAATTTTGGTTAAGGTTTGTTAAATTGAAAATAACTTAAATGCATTAAAACTACCTTAATCAAATTTGTGCATATTAGGACAGGAAGTTAGCTGGGCCTACAAAAGAATTAGATCAGGAACTTTAAAGCTAGCAGAACCAGTTATTTCTCCAACTCTCTGGGTTTACATGGCCTCTTGTTTCTTCTTTTGCCGGTGTTGGCTGTATCATTTTATTTTTCCCTTTCTGAACATTAGCTTTCTCTACTTCTCCACACATGAAGGCCCAATTTTTCATCAGCCTAGCACAGAAGTTACAAGATCTAGTCAGCATCTGAGAATCCTACTTCCAAATTCTAGGAAAAGAAGTTGGACTGGTTTGGCCTGGGTTGGGTGACTAGCAATGATTCAATCAGCTTTAACAGTGGGAGGGAATTACCAAACAAAATTATGCCAGAGGAGCCCACCCCTATGACTGGAGAGATATGGCTGGGATTTTAAGAGATGGAGAGTGTTTTAGTTATTTTTCTCATTGCTGGGACAAAATAAAAAAGGAATAGTTCATTTTAGTTCACACTTCGTAGAGGTTTCAGCCCATAGTCAGCTGGCTCTAAGGCAGTGTGCCATGGCAGAGGGGCATCACTGAGGAGAAACAGTCCATGACAGGTTGGTCAGGAGGCAGCAAAACAGCAGCAGCAAATTCCCTTTCCCTGTTATCCCATCCAGGCTACAAGTCTTTTGGGTGATGCTACCCACATTCAGAGTAGGCCTGCCGGTTACGCATACCCAGAATCATGATAACTGATGGGCTAATCCGGCATCACACACCCTTAATCTAGGTATCACATACCGAGATAAAGCTGCCTCTCAAAAGCCCCACTGATGAGTGCTTGAGGATCTGGGGCAATGTCTAGATACAAGATGTGACAGAGAGCAAGGGTTGGGCAGACACCTCCAAGTTTTTTCTACACTTGAACTGAAGACAAAATGTTTTCAGGCCTGAGGCTGTGTCGCATGCCTGTAACTCCAGAAATCTGAAAGGATGAGACAAGAGGAAAACAAGTTTGAGACCAGCCTAGGCAACTTAGCAACTTAGAGAGACACTGTCTCAAAATAAAAAATAAAAAGGGGATGGGGATGTCACTCAGTGTAAAGGCCCTGAGTTCAATCCCCAGTTTCCTCCCCCTCCCAAAAAGTGTTATCAGTTATGTTTTACTATAAAGGTAATTGTCCGTTCCTAAACCTCACTGTAATTGTGGATTGATTGTGTCAACTTGAAAAGTGTAGAAATTTAACTAAATCAACTCAGCAACTCTACACCCTAGGGTGTGGAAGATTCACCCTAGGTTGGCTCATTATCTGGCTGGAATAAAGGGGAAATGAGAAAGGATGGATCAGATTCTGTGCCTCAGAGAAACACCAGTGTTTGCTTTCACCTTGGATATCACCTCCTGGCTTCCAATGCAAACTCACCTTTTAGCACAGACTCTTTGGCTTCTGCCATGGATCCTTCAGTTTTCCATTGTAGACTCATCAGTCTTCTCCTGCAGACCCATTGGCCTCCTGATATGAATTGCACAGACACTGTAGTGAACTCTGGACCTTAAATTGAAACTGTTGGTCTCCCGTATGCAGACAGCCTCTGCACTCTTCTTCACCCAACTCTGTGACTGACCATTGTAAGCTAATCTTATAATTTCTTACACACTTGTATATCTTGTGTTATATCTGTTTCTCTAGTAAAATGCTGACTGATACACTCACTCAGCTTTGCATAAAATCTACCAGAACCAATGCATTTCTGTCTCTTAATTGGATATAAAGTTAACAATGCTCTCCAAACCCTACTTGGTCCTTTAAGGCAAAATGATGTCACTAAACAGACCAGAAACATCTGACCCTTTTTAAAAAGGGTTTAATAAGAGGTATGCATTCCCATGCAGCCTTAGCTGTGTTCAATTTAACTTCATGTACTTTCTACATGAGAATTTCTTCTGTATTTCCGTAGCTCTTCAGCCTGATTTTTTTTTTCTAAAACACATCACCCCATACATTTGTGAGTGCCTTGTACATAATTTAAATGATGGTATTGGCTTTGAAATCTGTCATTGCTAGAGTCATTACTGAGACAAAATACCCAACACCAAAGTTAAAGGAGGAAAGATTTATTTAGCTCACAGCTTGTAGAGATTTCACTTCACTACACAATCCACTGCTTCAAGGAAGGGTAGCAGAGCAGACAGACATCATAGAGAAGAAATAGTTCATGTTGGGTAGAAGGTAGCAAAAGAAGCAAAGAGAAAACCACAGATCTTTCTAATCCTTATATCTTATCCAGGACACTTAGGGTGGGCAACACTAATCCTAGTGCCCTGGATACCAGCATTGCACCATTAATCAATCCCAGTGTCACACACTCTAGATTCATCCACTTCTGAAAATGCCTCACCTATGACCACATGAGGCTTTGGGAGGACATCTAAACACAAACCATAGCAGCTACCATAAAATCATAAAATCCTCAAAACATCCCCTCAATTAGAATCAAAACCAAGAACATGTAAACTTCCTCATCTTCCCGTATCCCATGTATTTCAAGTTTTCCAGTATTATTTTCCAGAACCAATTCTTTGCCTTGTCTGAACTCCTATCCCATAGTTGATTCATGGTAGCTCTCATCCTGACAAAGGCAACACAGTTTCACTGTAAGCCTTCTTCCTATTTAGGAAATCATATCAAAACTTTACGTCATTGTTCCAATTCTTATTTATCTTATGTAAACTTATCTCTGTGACAAATTACAAAGCTGATGAATATGTAAAAGGTATGTGTAAATGCAGTGTATTAATATACTTTACTTCCTAGATACAGAAAGTGACTTAGCTCTTCTATTTCCATCAAACAGTGTTTTCCAGACTAAAACAGTATTTGCCCTAATGATATGACCCCACTTACAGTTTCAGATTTTCTCAGTGGAGATAATAACCTTCTCAGAATAAAATCAACTTGAGTTTGCATGTGTTTGTTAAGAATACTATTTATCTGGCTCTTAAAAAGTATTTTTTTTCAAAACACACCTGCAAAGGAGACCTTATTATCATAACTCTATGAATGAAGCAATAGTAATGATGATGCTGATACTGATGATGAAAGATTATTCATTCAATTTTAAATATGAACAAACTGAGGCCTGAATAACTAGCATTGTAATTTGGTCACACCCTTCCAAAGAAACTTGGCCAGATCTGTAAAATGAAGATGTTGAATCACATTGTTCCTTAACACCTCATGAAGCACTAATATCTCATTTTAATTAATCAAGTTAATTAATTAAATTCTCTCAACAAAAGACATGACCTAGTAATAAGCCCAAAGTTCTTAGCCCCTTTGACAAGGAATGAGAAGGAACAAAAATAAGATGCTACAATCCCAGACAGTTTGAGATTGTGGAATTAAATGTTTTGTTTCCAAGGTTATGACAATATCCAGAGTGAATTATAGAAGATAATGTTAATTATTCTAAAGGTGAAGTTCAACTTCCATTGGCAGAATCTTAGCAACAAGTGGAATATTTGAAGCAGAACAAAAGAAAAGTTTATCTTTCAAGCTGTAAAATGGTTATGTTGAAACATTCCATCCATTTTCCATCCCAGTCACCCAAATAAAGCTATAAATGCAGGTGGACTTGGAGCAATTTTTCAAGGTGGAAAGCTTCTTATTCAAGAAGTGTAATTTTCACAAAAAGAAAACCTCTTCAGATCATGGTTTGTTGCCTGTGCCAGATGCAAAACACTAAGCTCAGCTCAGGGCTGTTGAAATCTGCCCCAAAGTATGTACTTGAGCTGCAGTGGGAGCCTATCCAGACTAAGACATTGGGGTCTAAGCACACAGGGGCACTGAGCCTCTCAGCTGAGGAAGCCTTTCAGAGATAACTTACTTTCCTGGTTCAGTTTGACTTTGGCACAGCTGACCAAATCTTTAACCACCTTAGACCAAGCTCCACAGGGCTGTTCATGAGAGCAGTTCAAATCCACACTTGGAATGTAAATAATCTGCTTGAGATTTTTTTAAAACATGAATTTATGACTGGTTTGGCCATTTTGTTTATACATGGTGTCTTTTTTTAAAAAAGGAAGACAATTTTATTGAAATAGAACTTTTCATCACTTCAAAAAGAAACCAGCCACCCATTAACAATCACTCTCCATCCACACTAACCCCAGCCCCACAAAACAATTCATCTTTATGTCACTATAGATTTGCCTGTTCTGGAATTACATACAGACAAGATCATACAACATAAAGTCATTTACAACTGGCTTCTTGAATTAGCATAATGATTTCATAGTTCTTCCATGTGGTAGCATGTATCCTTACTAAGTTCTTTTTTTGCTGTTGTTGAATAATAATCATGGTTTGGGTGTATCACATTTGTTTACCCATTCATCAGTGGAAGGACATGCAGGATATTTCTACTTTTGAGCTCTAGTAAATAACGCCACTATGAACTTTCATATATATGTCTTTGTATGAACATGATATTTTCATTTATCACAGACAGGTAATGAACAGAATTTCTGGGTTATATGCATACTCTTTGATTATCAGTTTGAGGACTCATCAACTATTCTTCACAGCACCTACAACACTTTACATTTCCACCTGTGATATCCGAGAGTTCTAGTGTCTCCACAGCTCTACAAACATTTGCTACTGTCTGTATTGTCTATGGTATATTGATACAAATAGCAGGTGTCTCCCAGTTGGCACTTCCATGAAGTTTCAGTGGATCTGAAAGATGATTGCTCATCTCTGGTAGCCTCTCTGTGAAGATTCCTAAACTGCCTGTTCCATAGACCCTAATCAGACATCCCCAATATTATTTTTAGTGATTTTTGCATGATGTTGTAGTATTTAATTTCATTCAGGTAGCCAAGTTTTAACCAATGACTATCTGCTTGGCCTCCTCTCTAGAGTTCCAGAACTCACAGATCTAAGTATCTCCCTGGGATTTATGTCTACCTCCCCACTATGGAGCAGATTTTGAATGGCAGCAGCAGCAGTGACCAGAAGAGTCACACCAGTGGGCCACTGCCCCAGGCTACAGTATACTTCCTTACTGATGAGGCACAGTGACCACTAGGTAGTTCCCCATGTAAAGTGTCCGCTGAGAAGGGACACAGTGGAGGACAGAAGATAGGTATGTTCTTGTTACCAGCAGGACAAGGTCTCCAAAGAAGGTAGCCACAAATGGTGGTGACAGCAATAAAAAGATGGCTTTTTCACATTTTGGAGGGGGGGCAAAAAAATCATTTTCTGAACTCTGTATAAGTGATCAAAATCTCATCACAGAAGCTGAAGCCCAGGTGGGCTGCTCCAAGGATGGGAGAAATGAAGTAGATCTGAGCTAACATTCCACATGGGATTCAACCCTGTTGAAGTTGAGAAGACAAGTCCTCAAAGGACAGATGGGCAGAGCCAAGAGTCAGAAGCCAGAGGGAGCTTGGAATGAACAAATGAAGCAGATCCTGGTGATGACTTCAAGCACTAAAAAGCACAACATATCCATCCATTGGCAGGTAAAGCCCAGAATGAGGGGTGAAACACAACAGAGGTGGAAAGTCTCTGTTCTACTCTATTTCTAGGGTGATTTCTGGCAAAACCTTTCTGAGACACAGAGGCACTCTGGACCGAACTTTTCCCAAGCCTGGCATTTTCCTTATACAGAGTGGGCCTGGCTCTTGGTTCTTTCTGGAAAGAGTTGCAAAATGACATCTGAAAGGCAAGAAAAGAGTTCTCAACTTATTGATGGCTGGGGTTGTGGGTCAGTATGAGCGCAGCAGGGTTGTGCTACTGTTTATCTTCTGAATTCTCCACCAGAGGGATGGACCTAAAATTAGGGAGTTTGTTATTTGCAAGATTTGCTGACTCATACACACATGCCCTGGACACACACACACCCACACACACACACCACGCACACAGGCACTTACCTATAAACATCCACATCCATCAGCAGTTACCACAGACCGTATATATCCACACGTATGCCCAGCGTTGCACGAGGAAAAAAGTTGATCTTGACCCATTTGAATCAGACCTGCAGGAAGATTGTTTTTCAGCAAGAGACAAAGAGAGGAAAGCAACATTGTTCTCCCTAATGCTGGGGAGGATTCAGATGCCAAAGCTCTCTCTGTGGGCTGGAAACCTCAGGAGATCACGTTCTCTGGCCAAACTCAAAGTATTTCCGAGTGTGAGCTGGCCCTAAACAAGGCCAGAAGTGCCATGCAGCTCCTGGTATTTTGGTATTTCCAGCAATTAGTAGTGTTGAAAAGTCTTTAAAGATGAAGGGGGGTTTGGGCAGTGATTTTATAAAAGAAACAAATCCTTAAGAGGGGGTGAGAAGGCAAGCAAGATTTCCCCTTCATTTCAAGAAAAAGGCCCGTTTTATTTTTTGTCTGTTCTGGCACACAGGAGAATGGCAGGAAGGCTGCTGTCCCTTGGGCCAAGCTGTGGATCTCATGTTTACCCTCTGTCAATGATGTCGTTTCAAGTTTTCAGACAGACTTAAAATCATTAGCTGGTAATCTTGATGGGGGCAGAGTCTTTCCAAGAGGCCTCCTGGTGCTTTGAGAAGGCAGTGCGGGGACACACTTGAGTGGTGACCCAGTGCTGATAACCCGAGAGGGGCGAATTTATGAAGTGAGCAGCTCATCAAAAACACAAGGCACTCAGAATTCATCGAGCAGGTGCGAAATGACCAGGTTTCAACAGCTGAGGTAGGATGATACTGTGTAATAAGAGAAGCCGCTCCTGGGACAGGGTCGAGTGAGACCAAGACTAATCAGGGCAGGCTGTGCCCCGGCCAGCACTCCGGAGCTGGGTTAACCCACGCGGATGACCCGCCTGCGGCTGGGTGCGGAATGCAGGCCGTGGGCGGTGCAGACGGGAGCCTGGCGGGGCGCTTGCGAAGTCCAATGGCCTCGCTCGACATCACGAAGCAGCAGGTGCACATTGCAGGCATTGCTTTTATTCCATAAAAATACTTAAAATGAAGTTTTAAACATCCTGCCTAGCAAAAATATCATCATGGGGTGGGGGTAGGAACATGACAAAGATTGACGCGATAAAGATTTTATTTTCCAAAGATTGAAAGCATCAACAATGTTCATTTGCTTGTTTTCTGTTTTCCCTTTCTAAAATTTTTGGTTTTCTTAAAAGTCATTCGAAATTAAATGGAAGCTTGCCTCTAAAAAAATTATTTTTGTTGTAGTTTGCTTTTTGTATTGCTAGGAATCGAACCCAGGTCCTCAGGCACCTGCTGAACACTTGCACTCCACCGCTGAGCCACATACTCCTTAAAAAAAAAAAAAAACTGTTAAAGGACTACACCCATTCAGCCAAGATGGGTGAAGTTTATTGATGGCCATTTTTGGAGCTGACCTTTAAAAAGCAAAGATGTGTTCTTTATCCACTCATCTGCTGATGGACATATAGGTTGCTTCCAAGATTGAGCTGCTATGAGTTGTACAGCTATAAACATGGGTATGCACGAATCACTGAAATATGGTACCTTTAACTCTTTTGGAAGGTATCTAAAAAGGGGATAGCCGGATCAAATGGAATTTCTAGCTTTAACTTTCTGAGATACCTCCATGCTGGTTTCAATAGTGGCTGTGCTAGTTTACACTCCCATCAAAAATGTAGAAGGGTTCCTTATACTATGGAGTACTACTCTGCGATAAACAAACATAAGCTTGTCATTTGTAGGAAGGTGGATTCACCTTGAGATCACAGTGTTATATGAAATAAATCAGAAACCCAAAATACAAATAAAGGGCAAAATAAAAAATCATTAATAGGAACTAGGGTGATCTTTTTCAAACTGAGGCTGTTGTTTTATGTTTTTTATAAACAAGAAGTATGTAAAATGCTATGTAAAAATCATATTCCAAATAAAATCAACCCCGATGGTGTTCTCACAGACAGAACACTCAAAGCTGTGTGAGATAGTACTTTATTCAGAGTTTCAGGCAACACCAGCAACACAAAGGAAAATGTAGGTTTCTTGGTCAAAAACAATGAAGAATTTTAATATGCAGACAGGAGAGAGCCTCAGCCCAGTTGGAGGTTACGCTGAGGGAATGACCCCTGGTTTTAGGTGACTTTTTTCTGACAGCCTAACAGCAATTGGCTTCTGTTTCCTCCTTCGAGGAGGTGGTGTGCTGAGGTAACTCCTCACATTCTGCCCTCCAACTGAAGATTTCTCTCTTCAGCTCTTGCCAGGCCAGCCAAAGAAACTATGGGTTTCAGCTTTGAGGCAAGGGTGGCTTCCTGAGCAGCCAAAAAAAAAAAAAATGACAGACCTTTCATTGTCATCCTGTTTTGTGGGGAGTTTTTTGTCCTATTTTTGTGGATTGAGGATTGAACCCAGAGTCTTCACATTGAACTATACCACCACGGCTTTTTATTCATTTAGTTTTATTGTAGGACTAGGTCTCCCTAAGTCATTAAATCGCCCAGGCAGGACTCAAATTTGTAATCCTTCTGCCTCAGCCTTCCAGAGTGCTGGGATTACAGAGGTACACTACCATACTACCACCAGCTTATTTTGTTTTTGTGATTCTGGGGTTGAATTTAAGGCCTCTCACATACTAGACAAACTCCATACCACTGAGCTACATATGTAGCCCCACACCAGAACTTTCGGATTTTATTTCCTAAAAATAACATTTGTTGAAAGATCTTTTTCTGATTAGAAAAAATGCATGTTTGTTGACAAAATGCAAAAACTATAGAAAAGCATGAACAAAACAAAATTACCAGAAATCCACCCACTCAGATGTAGCCACCAGTTACATATTGTTATGTGTCCTAAGTTTTTCCTACATATGTTAGACATATATGTGTATACATACAAATTTTCCAAAATGAGATCATACTATAATATTGCTTCATAAACTCTTTCAACTTAATATTTTCCTGTGAATGCCTCAGATTGAGAGGTCAAACGGTAGTCACATACACACACATAAAGGCATATCACATGTACTTAACACATGTATACATTCAATTTATATTTATATTCACATATATACATACATGTATAGAAAAATATATTTAAGTTGCATTGTATAATTAATGTCATTATTCATTTATATCTGACTACATTGGTTAAATTGTAAATAATATTCTCCATTTATTTTGTACTGTGTAAAACAGAAAAAATTGAATGGATTTTTATCTGTCAAAAACTAACAAAAAAATCAGGGCATCCCCAGTTCTTTGAAACAGTTTGATCTCTGCATAATTGGCACATCCTGTCCAATAATTAGCTCACTAAACACAAAAATATTGTTGAGTCTATGAGGTAGATGCTTATTCTTTCTTTCTTTCTTTCTTTCTTTCTTTCTTTCTTTCTTTCTTTCTTTCTATTTCCTAATATTGCAAATTGAACCCAAGGTTTTCTAACTCAGCTACATTCCTAATCATTTATAATTTTTTAAAAATTAAGAATTTTTAAAAATTTTTTTGAAGCATTTCACAAAGTTGCAGTTTCCCAGACTCAATTCAAACTTTTGATCCTCCTGCCTCAGCTTCCCAGAATGCTGGGATTATAGGCATGCATTATTGCTCCAGAGATAAATGGGGGGGGGGGAATTTGATACTCACAGGTGGCACTCCATTTGGAATCAGATGTTGCCAAAGGAGATAACTGGCAATATTCTTTCTCATTAAACTGCAGCATTTCCTCATTCTCTCACGAATGCAAGGGCAGCCAAGAGCCTCCAGATTAAAAAGAATAATACTAATAATACACCAAAATCTTTCAGTGCATGAAAGGGTATTTTAGAAGTGGCTTTTCATTTCAACATTCTTTCAACAATTTAGTCAACTTCTCATAAAATTAATAGTAAATACTTTGTTTAAGGGGTGTGTGTGTACTGGTATTTTTGTGTGATTTGTTTTGTGTTATTGAAATTTGCTACCCAGGAAAATGCTCAGCTATAAATGCCATTCTTTATCAACATGAGCTGGGCTGCTGATACATGGCTTTGCAGTTCGCTTTGAACTGCACTTTTGCTGCTTTCTGCTGCCTTCTTGCCACAAAGCAAGAGTCTAGGAATAAAAAGTAGAGAGGCTAAGATCATGGAGTTGTAGTAGAAACAGCCTCTCTCTCAGGAGGTGGACTGGCTGATTGGAACCAGCAGGTACCTATGCCAGGAACTAGGCCAGGTGCTTCTCTTCCCTCTTTGTCTCCCAGCAGCCTTTTTGAGTAATATTAGTTCAATTGCTAGAGTAAAGTACAGAATTAGGCCACTCCAGTACTTGCTAATTCCATGCACCTCAGGTGGCAGAACTGAAATGGGAACCAGATCTCATCCTCCAACAACACGGCTCTTTCAACTAGTCTGCCCATCTCCTCGAGGTGACGGGAGCAGGAGCCTGCCCTGTCCCATTTCTCAAAACAGTCTTTGGAGGGTGCTCTGATGCATGGTGGCACCTTATAGCTGTCAACACTTGACAGCATTGGCAAGTAACAAGTTTGTGTGCATTGCTTTAAAGATCAAAATGTGCAACAGACAACCCAGAAGTAGCAAGCCAATGTTTTATCGGTGATTAATAGTGACCTACACATGTGGACTTTCCCTAAGAGCTGAAAAAATAAAGTGTGTATCTGTGTGCATGTGTGTGTGTGTGTGTGTGTGTGTGTGTGTGTATAATAGATATACAGAAAGATTTGAGACATAACTGAGTGACATAGGAAAGCTGAAGTATGACCACTGGTACTATAGGCCCTATCTGACCTGGGAGTGCTTTACAGGCTTCCCTGCCACACTTGCATCCATGCCACCATATGCTGTCCACTCACATAGACCCTTCCAGCATCAGTTAGGCCAAAAGAGGTTGCTCTGTCAGGTAGGGTCAGAGTGCAGCTCTTCAGGAGGCAGAGACAGTGCCAGTCCCTGTGCCACCCCAAGATGCACATGCATCCAAATCAATGCATGCACTAGGTTTTCCTCCTCACCCTTCAGATGCTCTTCACTTAGAACATGGAGATAAGTCGGACCAAGGAATTGTTCCCCTTATGCAGTCCCATAGAAAAGGCCTGGAAAAGTCACCAGATGCCAGGGGTGGATAGTCACCTGCAGTGAGCAATTAGTACCCTCCGACTGTCAACTGTCATCGTGGGCCTCTTTGCCCCCAGCCCAGCACAATTAACCCACAGGCACTCGCAAATCTTTGCTCAGTGAAAGAGACTGTTGGCCTGTGGCGCCCTTTTAGAAATGCCATCTCAGGCTGTAGGACCTGCATGTGAATAACTACAGGTGGCACTTGTGAACACAGAAGCTCAGCTCTCAAGACCAAAGGAGGGATTATCACCTGGTTGTACACTGGAATCACCTGGGGAGATGCTGAACCAATGGAGAGATGAGTACCTTCCTTGGATTTGGATTTAATTTACCTGGAATGTGGTCCAGGTAGAGGTGTGCTGTCAAAGCTCTCCAGGAAGGGTCGCCAGACTTAGCAAATGAAAATACAGCATGCCCAGAGTACATCTGAATTTCAGACAAACAACAGATAAGTTTCTGCTGTCTATATCAATACTACGCTGCTGTCTTAGTCACTTTCTCATCTCTGGGACAGGATATCCAACACAATCTTAAAGCAGGGTAAATTTATCTTAGCTCAGTTACAGTCCATGGTTGGCTGCCTCCAGAGCAGAAATGGCATGGCAGAGAGGCGTGGTGAAGGAAAGCTGCTCACCTCAGGCTCCCAGGGAGCAGGGGAAAACGGAGAAGCGAGAAGTGAGGCAGGGAGCTCTGACTATGCAGGTCACACTCTCAGGACCTTCCTCTGCTGACTAGGCCCCACCTCCTCACAGTAGTCAGCGACAGCATTCCCCACACTCTGATCCTCCTCCAAAAGCCCTATCTATGAGCACATGAAGCTTTGGGGGATGTTCTTGATCTGAACCATAACATATGCCAACATTTGTGTTTATGTAAAATTTGAATTGAATTCATAATCTATATTTTACCTGCAATGCAATCTAGTATGATCCAGGACCGAGACCCTCTCCTCTAAATAAAGCTCACTGGTACACAAATACTTGGCCTAGAATTTCATGAATGGTCCTTATTTCAAATATTTTCTCCCCATGTGGTCACTGTTCACATTGTGGAAGGAAGGCCTTTCTCAACACGGCCAAGAGCAACCATCAGACTCAACCAGGCCTAGAAATGACAGTCAATGGGGCAATTGGTTTCTCTATAGCAGGCTGTGCCCTGTACTTAACAGTTTTGTCTCTTTCTTGCAATCTGCTTTGTCAGGACATCCTACACATATTTTATGTTATGCTTTTTACATAAGTTACAAAAATGTTCAGTTAATGCCCTTTTTCAGATTTAATTGGGTGTCCCATAGTTTTATTTGCTAAGTTTGGCAGCTCTATGGAGAAACCACTCTGCAAATTCCCAGGGGGATTTATCCTGGGAAGTGTGTCCTCCCCAATTCTGTACTTGTCTCAACCTCTGTTATAAGATTTTTACTCCAGACCTTTGAACTTCAGCAGGTCAAGTCTGTTGGAAAAATGTGGCTACTCTACCAGCCAAGAATTTTTAGTGATTCTTCACTGTTCCTGTTACTTCAGTTGAATTTAATAGTTTGGCATTTATTTCACTCATATATCACACATGGAATAAATTAATATTGACAGACATTTGTTGCTAATAAAATGATCCCAAACTTCTTCGTATTTTCTTCCTTGCATTGTTTGAAAGTAATAAAACTGAGACAGGCAGTGGCTATAAAAACAAAGAACTGGAACTCACAAATACACCAGAGTAGATGTGAAAGACCACTCGTGGCCGGCTGGCTCTCACATGGACTCCCAGGTTGTGGATGCTCCAGGAAAGATGGGGAGGTAATGGATTGTAAGCATGCTCAGCCAAGTAATACAAATGCTGTGGGAAACCCTCAGGACAGTCTGGATGGGGACCCACATGGCTGAAGGGGTAGCTTGGAAAGGGAGTGAGAGCATGACCTGTGCCCAGGCCAGCCTCTGGGGGAGAGCTGATATTTTTGTCATTTTCTCTCCCTCACATTCCCTGGCCTGATTTCTATTCCATCTTTATCATGAGCCAAGAAACAACAAAGTCTCCATGTGTGAACAGAGTGTGCCTGCATACAAAGCCTGAATTTGTAAGTTGGATGTTTGGGTTGAAGAATTATCCCATCAGGCATCAGGAAAACGAGGGAGAGAAGACAAGAATGGGAGAAGAGAGAAGGAAAAATGATAGAAAACAGAAGGAAGTAAGTAGTAGATCAAGCAGACAACATCAATCACACATGCAGACCACATGAATAACATGATGAAGAAGTCCTAGGGTATTAATATAGGTACCATTACATATAAAATATATCTTTTCATTCCCAACAAAAGTTATTTTTTTTCCATGCTCATAAGAAACTTTATAAAAATTGAACATGTTCTTGGCTGAAAAAAAAAAAAACATGTTCAAGACATTTGAAGACATCAGCATCACTCAGACTAAGTTCTCTGACCACAGTGGAATAAAATTAAAAATCCACAAACTGATAGATTTTTTAAAATTCCATGTATATGGAGACCAAATATAAGACAGCACTAAACAATATTTGGGTTTGAGAGAAAATCAGAAAAGCTACTGTATTTAAAATATAGACCTGTGGCAAGGAGAACATTCTATTCTGAAATGAGATGAATGAGCTCAAGTAGTGAGGAGAAGGCAACTGAGAGCAGTAAATAAGTCCAACCAGCACAAGGAAGATGGAAAGCAAGCTAATTTCTCAGTGCAAGAAAGTAAAGAATAATTGAGCTACATAAAGAAACGAGCCAAGAACAAAAGGGGAGGTTGTGAGCACTGAGAAAGAGAATGAGAAAGAGAATAATGAATTAAAAAATGAAATAGCCAGTTTATATATATATATAAAAAAAGACAGCTCATGTGACTCATTACAGGGCATGAAGGTGTTGTGAAAATATAAAAAGAAATGAGAATATAGTTGTAGAGTACCAGAAGCTTAAGAATTAAGATTTTTTTAAAAAAGTACCCAAAACATGAGCTCTGTGTTTATACAGACTATCTATAAATAAATAACTTGTACCTAGATACAATAGTTACATGCACTAATTCTCAAAATGTTATCCTGGGACCAGGTTGGCGGGGAAATCTTTGAAAACACATATTCTCAGGCCCTTATGCAGATTTATGGAACCAGAACCAGGGATCGGGTCGGGAATCTGGGCTTTAACAGACGGGACACCCCTCACCCCACCTAGGCGATGTTGATCCTCACTAGTGTTTGAGAACCTTATGGGCCATGAATGCTATGGAATAAAGGCAGGGAGTGGGAACTTTGTCAAGGAGAAGGATGTTTGTTATTTTATATAGAGTAACTGAAAAAGGTCTCACTGCTATGGGTGACATTTGAACAGAGAATCTAAAAGATAAAGAGGAAATGACAACAGATAAATAAATGAAAAGTGTCCCAAATTGATGTGATGGCAAGTGCAAAGGCCCTGAGGCAGTATCATTCCTTATGAGTACAAGGAACAGAAAGAAAAAAAGGGTCATTGTGGCTGGAACAAATGATCCAGGTAGAGTGTGCTAAAACCTAAAGCTGCAGGTGAAGGGTGGGTATGGGGAACAGATCGCAGTGGCACTCTGCCTGATTTCCTTGCTAGATGAGAGAGTTGTCCTTTACCCTGGGCATGCCTTGGTGGGACCACTGATCCTGTTCCATAAAGGACTTCTGAAGTAGTCTGCCACTGGGGGAGTTTTATGTGGGGAACTGAACTGAGAAAGATGAAAGCATGCAGAAGCCCAACATATGGTGCTTCTCAAGACTCCCCAAATCTTCCAGCCTGGCAGCCTGGTACCGAGGCCCTGCAGGATGTCTGGTGGGTCTCCTTTTCCTCTCTTGCCCTTGCTATCTAGCTGAACTTCTTGGTCTCACTTCTAAGGAATGGCAGGAACCTTTAGCATGGTCGTACGTGCTTACAGAGTGGTGGCATGGTTATACATACTTTCTCCCTTTTGAAGAGAAGGCAGAATGACTCCTAGGAGAAGTAGCAAGTTGATTCAGAGAGCAGAATATTCTTTGTATTTCCCTCCCCTGGCAGCCCCTTTTGTGTGTGTATGTGTGTGTGTGTGTGTGTACCAGGAATCGAACTCAGGACCTTGCATTTGCCAGGCAGGCATTGTGCCACTTAGCTATATCCCCAGCCAATCCCCTCCTTTCTTTGGTCCTTTTCTCTGTCTTCTCTATGACTCTTTGACAGAAAAGTTCACACATTTCCATGGCTCTCCAGAATCATGTTCAGCAGGCAGGAAGGATACGTAGGAGGCTCTGATTTCCTTGCCGTTGTCTCACAGAATTTTTTTTTTCTTCTGACAAACAGCACACCTCAGAGTTAGGAGCACAGGCTGAGGGGAGAAAGACATATCCAAATACCATTTCTGGCTCTTCTAGCTACAAGCCTCAACAAGCCACTTACCTGAGCCTCATTCTCCCAGTCTTTAAAACTGTTCAGTCTCTCTGAGATCACCAGACCTTTCCAAGCATTGCACCTAGGTAACACGTAGAGCGTTACGTTTGCCACTCACTGATCTACTGGGTAACAGTACTGGCAGTCATCATTGAATTTATTATCTTAAGCAGTACATAGAAGATTCCTGCATGACCGTGAAGGTTCCTACTTTGCTTTTATTGCAGTCTCTAGGCCTATACATAACCTCTGATGCATTCTGTATCCTTTTCTCTTCTGCTCTCCATCATCAGTGGGAGAAGGTGGAAAGAATCAGAAGATACCATTTCCTGGGCTCCTGGGTCAAGTATTGTGGTTTATACCCCCCATTGTCTATGTGCTAAATACTTGGTGCTATGGCCTGTACCTAGATGTCCCCACAAAGCCTCATGTAGTCATAGGTGGGGAATTTTGAAGGGGCTGGATTAGGGTGTAAATGTGCAGTAAGACTGTGGATAATGGAAACCCTGCCCCAGGTATGGGTGGCAAGTCAATAAGCTTGTAGCCTTGATGGAATATAAAAGGACAGAAGGAGGGCAGGCTTGCTGCTGCTGCTTTCTGCCTGTTTTGCCATGAACCGTTTCTCCTCTGGGAGGCCCCTCTGCCATTCTCCCTGCCTTGGAGCCAGCCAATTATGAACTGAAACCTCTACAACTGAGCTGAAGTAAACCTTGCCTCCTTTAACTTTGAGTATCTGATATTTTTGTCTCAGCAAGAGAAAATGAACTAAGCTACTTGGTTAACAGCCTAAGGAACTTCTCAGAGATAGTGGAACCTACAGAATGTGGGGCCCAGCAGGAGGAAGACAGGTCTCTGGGGGGGTGTCCTTAGAGGGGATACTGAGGCTCCAATCAGTGCCCTCTCTGTCTCTTTCTCCATTCTTCCCTCCCTCCCCTTTCTTCTTTTTCCTTTTCTCCTCCTTGTCTTTTTATTCCTTTTCCCCTTTTCCTTCTCCTTCTCCTTTTTCTTCTCCATATTCATCTCCTTCCTAGCAGTCATGGGATTAGAAGTTTGTTCTGCCTCAGCCTTCCACCATGATGTTCCTTGTCACCGTAGGCCCAAAAACATTGGGGTCAAAGACCAAGACTGACACCTCTGAAACTAAGAGCTAAAAATAAACTTTTGCTCCTTGTCAGTTGTTTATCTCAGATATTGTGTCATAGCAATGGAAATCTGATCTTGGATGGATTGACTTTGGACTGGTTTCAGCCATGGAGAGGTGGAGCAGAGAATAAATGAGAGAAGCCATGGTGTCTCTCTCCTTCCCACTCTTTTTAGGGAAGTGTTTCTGGCAGAGGCCATATGTCTTTTAGGGCCTCAGCTCCTGATATTTCCCAGCTTCTACCTGGTGATCCTTATCCCCGGGATTTGGTCTTATGGCAGCTTCCATTTGCCTCCATGCCTCTTTGCAGTGGATTTCTTGTCATTTCTCATCTAGATCGTCTCTATCTTTTTTCTTTATTCTTTTCCATTTTTCCATTCCTTTGTAACTTTTCTCAGAATTCAGTGCTCTCTGCTGATACTAGGAATGTCTTTTTTTTAATTTAAAGAGAAAAACAAAACAAGGGAAGCAATAATATAAAATTCCAAAAAAGTGAGATAAACTAAAATAAACACTAAAAAATCACTAGTTGACAAATTACATACTATCATCTTAGAAATAGTTGTTCAAGTTACAGAATTAAAGCACAGAAAGTGGACATTCAAACCGTGAGACTGCAAACAGTTCTGCTCAACGATCCAACATAAACTTAGTAATATTTAGTTATCAATCCTACACCCTTAAACATACATGCAGTTATATCCTTTAAAGCACTTTCTTTTCCACTCTTTTTTACAATAGCAATTACACATCTTGGGGTTTTTTTACTCATACATTTCTTACTACTTTTTTTAGTTAATAAATTACATATTGTCCTCTTAGAAATAGTTGTTCAAGTTACAAAATTAAAGCACACAAAGTGGAAATTCGAACCGTGAGACTGAGAACAGTTCTGTTCAATAATCCAACAAAAACTTAGTAATGTGGGTTATCAATGCTACACACTTAAACATACATGCAGTTATATACTTTAGAGCACTTTCTTTTCCTCTCTTTTTTGCAATAGCAATTACACATTTTGGGTTTTATTACTCCTACATTTCTTATTACTTTTTACACTAGAGACACAATGTGATATTTATAAATATGATTCTTATTTATTTCACTTATGAGAATTAGCTCAAGTTGCTTCTGTTTGCCTGTGAAGGCCTCAAGATCATCCTTTGTAATAGCTGAGTAGTATTCCATTGTATAAAAATACCACATCTTTTTGATCCACTCTGCAGTATGAGAATGATTTCTGTATTCCTGGTTAGAATATAGAAAGATGATGGATACTCATGACCTCCCATTAAAGTTTGCTCCTTTATTTGCCATTTCTCTGAATATCTCACTCTTTGAAAATAAACCAAGCAACCTAGCTTCTGTGGAAAGATCTCAGAGCCTTTATTTTGGACTTTTACCTAGTTCAGCCTTTGCCAAGACTTAAAGAGCATTCCCAGCTAATTTTGGGACAGAGAGAAAGATCTACATGCTGCTGTAGAACAGTTCTTAAGAAATATAGAAGACATAATTTTTTTCTAAGTGGAAAAAATCTTTGTAATTAAAGTCTATGCTTTTTCAATTCTGAAATTCGTTACAAAGCTTTGGTAATCAAAACAGTATGGTCCTGGCCAAAGAAGAGGAGTACAGATCAACAGAATAGAATTGGCGGACCAGAAATAAACTCTCACATTTACAGTCAATTAATCTTTGACAAGGGTGTCAATACACCCTTGTCTATGGAGAAAGGAGAGCTTTTTTAGCCAATGGTGGCAGGAAAATTGGGCATTCACTTGCAAAAGAATTAAAGTAGACTTACATCATACCATATGTAAAAATAAACTCAAATCTTAGGCAACATTATAGATCTGAGTATAAGAGCTAAGAACTGTAAAACTTTTAAAGAAAGCATATAGGAAGAACTTCATGATACTTAGTTTGGCAATTTTTTAAAAATATGAAACCAAAACTATCGGCAGTAAGAGAAAAAGGATAAATTGGACTTCAACTTCACTAAAATTGAAAACCACTGTACATCAAAGAACACTAAATTAAATTAGGATAAGGCAACATGCAGAATGGAATAATACTTTCTAATCATATATCCAAAAAGTTTAATGTTAAGAGTATAAAAACCCCCACAATCCAACAAAAAGATGAATAGCACAATTTAAACATGGACAAAGGATTTGAATTTTCCAAAGAAGATACACAAATAATAATAAGCATATAAAATGTTTAACATCATTAGTCATTAAGAAAATGCAAATCAGAGCCACAATGAGATAATACTTCATATTCAGTAGGATGGCTATCATTTTTAAAAGGACAAAGAAGATATTTGTTGGTGAAGTTAGGAAGTGTCACGTCCAGCACAGCTCTCAAAATTCTCAGGGTGAAGGATGGTGAAGAATAAAGAAATAAAAATAAAAGTCAGGAAACAGAAAGCTGAGGTCAGGTGGAGTCCTCTCTCCAAATGGGAGAAAAAGTACTGCTCAACAACCACAGCACATATATTTATATATTCTGCAGGTTGATGTCATGTGACACCCCTCTGCATAGCAACTTGTTTGCTTGACATCCCTCCAGCACTTGGTGCTCTCTGGGCTGGTGTAGCTTGTTCACAGGGCTTGCTTTGGGAACTCTATATTTTTAGGACTGACCTTGCTCCAGCTACACATATGGGATGGATCTCTAACTTCAGCCACTCCCCTGAGGAAGAAGTTACATATTGCTAATGGGGATATAAAATGGTTCAGTCACTGTATAACAGTCTGGTGGCTTCTTATGAAGTTAAACAGAATTATCATATGATCTAGCAATGCCATGCCTAAGTATATACACAAAATAACTGAAAAAAATAGGGACTCAAACAGAAACTTGTACACAAATGTGCATAGCAGCATTATTTACAATAACCAAAAGTTAACAACCATCCAAATGACCATCAACAGAGAATGGATAAACAAATGTGGTATATCCATAAAATGGAATAGTATTCAATGATAAAGAGAAACAAAACTCTGCTACACACAGCAACATCAATGGATCTTGAAAGCTTTATGTGAAAAAAATCCACCCATAAAATAATAAATGATATATAATTCTATTTAAATTAAATATATAGAAGGTACGAACTCAAAGATTCAGAAAATGTATTGCAAGTCACCAGGGGGTGGGAGGATAGAGAAATAGAGTGCTACTCCTCAATGGATTCTCAGTTTCTGTTTTCTTCACTGAGTGATGAATTGTACAAATAGCAATAATGGTTGTGAAGCAGTATGAATGCAATTAACGCCACTGAAATAGTTATGCACTTAAATTTGCTTTTCTATTTTTTATATATTTTACATGTATATTTAAAATTTTAGTTTATAGATTACTAGACCAGATGCAAACAAAGGTAAAAGTGATTTATATGAGTTTCACAGTTACCTCTTTCAGTACCAACCCCATCAGTCCATCCCAAGTCTTCTTTCCAGGGTAGATTTTTGAGTCTTGTTTATATTTGAGCATTTCGGTATGTAAAGAAAGGATACATGTTTCTGTGAAAGTTGTGATGTGCATGAGCAAAAACCGTGGGGCTAACAGAATAGAAGTATACCGCCTGGGAAACACAGTGGCCCTGGGAGGGAGAATCTATGGGATAAGGGTGAGCAGTTGAAAAGTTGTCAGGCATCCTTTAAGAGAACCTGCAATAATGATAAATGTCATTCCACAGAAGCAGGGCTTCTATTGCTCTGGTGCAATACCATGCAAGGACAGAGGTATAAAGTATGTCTAATTTTGTTCAAATTTCCCAGGGACAAAAGGTTGTCCTTAACAGGATGCAGCCTAGCCCCACCCCCATCAGAACCAGATTCCACCAATGAATGAAAGAATACCTATCTGTAAACATTAGAGGTCAGACTATGCTGACGAAATATTACAGAAGGGTTCCTGCAGCAAAATGTGCAAGGCAAAGCCTTCTTTCCAGATAACCGTTTTGCTCTCAGAGGGACACTAATGAGCAGTAAAAAACAGATTACACTTTCCTGTGGTCACTGGCCTTATCTCTGACTGCACCATGCTTGGGTTTCTCACCCTGCACACACTGATTCCTGTATCAGCCTTTGCACTTGCCCTTTCCCCTAGCTCGTCAGTGTTCCTCCACTCGAATATCATCTCCTCCCTGCCCTTCTAAACCCATCACTTCTTCAAAGGACTCTCCAGATCCCGATTTGTAACGTCCCCCACTGTGATCTCCCCTAGTCATGATTTTCTCCACTTCACATTTGGCCTTCAGTAATGCTGATTCCTTTTGTTCAGTCATTGATGACAAGACCGTGTAACCCTTTCTCATAAATTGCAGTTTTCTTAGATAAAGCCCACATCACACATATGTTGGGCTTTTAAATCTGAAAGTCTGATATTCTGCCAGGTGCACAAGAAGCACTTAGTAAAAACATTGTGTGTTTGCCTTGAGTTGAGTTTCCCTACACCACCAGTACACCACCACACACATGGTTAGTGTGTTTACTTGTTTCCCTCGGTCCTGGTTCCTCACCTTTGGTTGTATAAGATGAAGCTGTGCTTCCTGGTGAAGTTACTCTGAAAAGCTATTCAACAGTGGGACATGTTATTCTAACTATCCAGGACAGAGTCTCAGTTTTGTCCGGGTAGCAATGTCCCCATTCTTTGAGATTAATAAAATTGTAGTAGCTCTATTCAGCTTTATGTGTGAGATCAGTGACAATCAAATGACCCAGTTCTGGCATAAGATGTAAGAGGAAGTAGGCTGGGGATTTCTGGGAAAGATTTTTTTTCCTGATAGAAAGTAGCCAGGCACAAGAGGGAAGACTTTTGCACTCTCCTTTGCCTTTCTATTTGGAAAGCAAATATGAAAACATGAATTTGGAGGCCCTGCAGTCAACTTGAGGCCATGAGGGAAAAATCACTCACAAAATATTTGGCAAAGAGCAAACACAATGGGAATGTGCATCATGAATGACATTCTTGAGCCAGTGAACTGGTCTCAGAGTCTTTTCTTTCTTAGCATTTTGTGAGAAAATGTAGAAAAAGATATATTTGAATTAATTGAAAATGTCCATAGTTTTTCTCTTACCCTGCACCAGCTCTTCGGGGCATCCCAGTGGCCACACTAATGAAGGCGAGCCCCACAGGAAGCTCTCTTTTCTCTTCTCCCTTCCCTCTGCCAGGCTGGGGAGCTGGAGGTCCCACCTCAGACAGGACAGACATGAATTCAAACGGAGCCTGTCCCTACGATGCTCTTGACAAGCTCAGCTATTTTACAAGCTCATTGTGATTGAAAGAATTTATTTATTAAACTCTCAGGAATGTTTTGAGACCTCAGACTCAACAAACTTGAGTTCCCTCCTGGACTTATCAAACCTGTTCCAAAGGGACATCTGTGATAAGCACCAGAATTAGAACCATCTGGCCATGTAAACTGACAGAATAGCCAACGTGGAGGAGAACATGAAATGAGTGTCTAGGAGGAAGATATCTTGGTCACGACCTTGTTTTCATTTGATCCTTAATGCCTTCCTTTACTTTTGTTTATATAATGAAATAATCATTAATGGCGATTTTTTTGGTGGGGAGAGGTACAGATTTTATCTCCTGATTAAGGTAATGATCTCAAGTCTTAAGGAGCCAAAAAGCTGCTTAGCCTTAAACAATTTTCTCTTTTAAAACATAAAACTGAGCACCTCCCCACTTGGCACATCAAGAGCTATTTAATGATAATTAAAAGTCCCATAATTTTGATATTTCCTTTGACCTGCCCATAAATGGCCAAGGCAATACACTCTGATAGCTAGTCTTTGATAGGTTTATTCCCTTGCCTAAAATAGAGAAGTATTTTTATTTCCCAAATGCTAAACAACCAGCAGCTAGTGAAAGACAGTGTAATGGTTTCCACACAAGCCAAAAGGAATTTTTTAATACTTCACAAATCAAAGTCCCTTAATTATGCCTGATAATTGAGAATATTAAGGTCCTTATGTGAAGTTTTGGAACTTTTTAACATTCATTAAGAATAAGATTCAAATCTTAGGCACATTGATGAGGCATACAGTGTATAAACCAAAATCCTTTGCATTTTTCAAGGAAACAAATGTTTTTGTCCACCATATGACTTTTTAAGAACATAGGATGATGTTTTGACATAAGGGAGTTCTCCAATAACTCACATAGCCAAGATCCTCATCAATCAAGAAGTAATAGAATTAAAGACTCAGTTCCAAGAAAGGCAAATACTAGTGTTTAATCAATCCTGTGTTCTTTTTACTCTCCTGGAGACAGAGCACCAGGAAGACTGAACCGCCCAAAGAGCTTCTTGAACCCCACTTTCCTGGTGCTGAACCACTCACCATGTTCTATTCTAGAGCTACTTCTATCTCCTTTTCATGAAGCTTGCTTTTTCTAACTAGCCAGAGCTGTGGAAATGCATTTAAAATGATGATACTCCTCGACCCAGTATTTGTATCTTAGCACTCTAGACTAAAGAATCAATCTGAAATTTGGGTACAAAGAAAATTACAACTACTTATAATATAAAAAGAAAAGAAAAGAATAGACAAAAGGAAAAGAGTCTGTGTGAAGGGATTAGGAAAAGACTGAGTAAACTGTTACAGCAGTAGAACTTAAAAATTATGTAGCTATTAAAATTAAGTTTCTAAAGACATTTCAATGACACAGAGAAGTGCTTACACTATACAATATCAAAATGAAAAGTAAAGCTACATAAAATTATAAATGTAGCATAATGTCAAGTACATATTTTATATGTATATACTTAAAAGTAGACAAAAGTCAGGTATGTGGCACACAGCTATAATCCCAGAACTATAGAAGGCTGAAGCAGAAGAAATGTAAGTTCAAGTGCAGCCAAAGAAACAGCAATTTATCAAGGTTCTGTCCCCCCCCCAATTTTTTTTTTTAAAGAAAGGGATGACGGAGGTGAGAAGAGGGAAAAGGGAAGTATGTATTAAGTATATGTACTAATGCTTCATGATGAATGTAATTACTATATATTGCAAATATATGCTATAGTAATAAAAATTTTTAAATTAAAACAATCAAAAGGCCTACTAGGGATGTAGCTCAATGCAGGAGATGTAACTCAGTGTAAAGGCCCTAACTTCAATCCTCTATACTGCAAAAATTAATTAAGATAATTAAATTATAATGTTTATTTAAATAAACAAATAAAGGAGAGAAAAAAACGAACAATGAAACAGCCACCTGTGGAGAACCACTGAGACTGCTTCAAAGAAGATGCACAGTGGGATGCAGTTATGCAACTATGACTTAGCACAGGTAAACTTACACATGTGCTGGTTACAGCACTATGTAGGAATGTAAATGTAAGATAACAATCCGAATAAGAATTATACAATAAAGATGCAGGCAGCTCTGGCTCCTGAGTTCTTGTGCTCTTGCAGTCTGCTCTGCTGCCTGCTGTTGTTGCTGATGTCTTGCACATGTGTGTTTTTAACCTTGGAACCCCACCAGAGAAAATCTCCCTTGAGTCCCCTGCATGGGCCAAAACCATCTATAGCAGTGAGATTTAGCATATTTTTATTTTCTTTATATCTTTTTTTTTTTAATTTTTGAATGTCTACCTGCCTTCACATTAATATTCCCTGGGTACTTTTATCTGTTTATGTGTTTGCTTTTATTTTGACACTGACTTGACTTCTATAGTTAAAGATGACCTAAGCTCTCCACGTGCTTAATAAAAAACATTAACGCTCCACAGGTTCCTGGCATCTTGATCCTGTATCTTCCCACAGCAGACCCCTTGCCTGTAGCCTGCAGCTCAGTCCCACTTTGCTGCTGGCTTTAGAGAGAAGCTGAACTAGACTCCCTTCAGCATCAAGGGTCTCAGCAATAGACCTTGCGATTGTCCATCTCAGTAACACACAGTTACTGTGCTTGGCCTGTTTAGCCACACATCTTGCCCCACGTGAGGTAATGGTTCCACTGCCACACCTTTTCCCTGGACTAGGCTTGTTGGGTCTCTTCCGTTTCATTTTCACTTTCTCTATTGCAGAGTTTATGGCCCAATGACAACCTTTCAGGTGTTGCTTACCTGTCAGATTGCCTGTTAGGACAGGAGAGCATTAAAATTATATTTATGCCCTAATTCTAATTTCATTCAGGGGCAGGGAGGAGGAAGTCTGGAATGGGCACTTTTAAAGCTCTCAGTTTATTTTAATGTGCAGCCTGGGCTGAGCCACTAGTCTAGAGTTTTTGTCAATTAGTACTGTGTGATTAAAGCCTGCTGGTATGATGGGATCTAACTGAATGATTTAAACTAATGAAAATTGCTTCCCTCTCTGTGTTGAAGACTCAGTCACTTCACACAAGCAGAACCAGTCATTGTGTAACTTTATCCGGCTTCTCTATCCCACTGACAGCAATCATTTCTAGTCATTTCATCCCAAGCTTTGGGTCAAATTTCCATTACTCTACTGGTCATCTGCATGCTTGTCTGGCTCTCTCCTCCTGACCCATTCATATGCCATACTGTACCATTAATGTCCTACATTCATGCCAAGGGCAGGAGATGTAGCTCAGTGCGAAGGCCCTGAATTTAATTCCCAGTACTGAATTAACTTTTAATTAATTAATTCAAGCAAGACATCAATAACTCATTTCACTTATCCTAACATTGAATCCTGTGGAATGCAGGTCATCAGTGTATTAGCTAAAAAGTCAGTCTTGAGGGGAAAAAATGTAGAAAGAGGTCTGGGTGTGTGTTTGAAGAAAAATAGAGTTAATTCTTCATTACAATTCAATCTAAAGCTCAATTTTTAAAGCACTGCAGGGCAAACCACAGTGCCCTGGTTGCATCAGCCTTGTATGGAGTATCCTTTTGCATCTCTCCATCTTCTGTCCTTCATTCTTTTGGCTAGTGACAGCCTCAGACCCTTGTTCACACCTACACTGTGGGCAGCCTGTCTGCCATTTGTTCCCTACAGTTGGGTGAGTCATCACTGACCATAATGCTACTATTTTGAAGACATTGGTGTACTGTGACCTGGGACCTAGCCCGCTTGGGTTTGACTGCCACCTTCATCACTTTCTAGCAAAGTGATCTTGGACATGTTACCTAATCTCTCTGTGTCTCAATTTCCTCATATGTAAATGGAAATAACAATTATGGAACTTACTTCATCAAGTAGTTGTAAAGATTAAACTAGCTAAGGTGTTGGAACTTCTTAGACTGGTTCCTGACACAAAATAAGCACCACATATATTTGCTATTATTGTCTGTGTTAATACTATTATATTATTAAGTAAAGTACAACTCCTTGGAAAGATCTTTTAGCCCTGCCACATTCTGGTTTCTTCCTATATTCTAGCCTAATCATTTACTACTTTGTTACCACACACCAGCATTTGCTACTCTAAGTTTATTTACCTGTCATTTCCTGCCTCCTGGATTTTGCTCACTCTTTGTTGCCTTGGATCCCTTATCCCTATTTCTAACCATGGAAATTCTATGAATTCTTCAAGACCAGCTCATAGGCAAACTCATTCTTAACCCCTTAACTTTCTCCCTGCTCAGCAATGTATTTGACCTTCACTTTTGAGGTATAACAATTGGGCCTTATGTTACAGAAAACACTGGTGGCCTCTTTTTTTTCTCTTACCTCCACTATGGTTCACAGTTGTTCAGGAAGTTGTAAGTTCTTTAAGGATGGGTTCTCATCTTGTTCGTGTTTTAAACACTATTAGATTTTTTAGTTTATATTTTATGACCTTGCACTTAGCAGGTGCCTGCTGTAAAGGAAGTTTTGCTGAAGTCTGTTGAAGAGAATTGTCAAGCATGTAGATACTCTCATGTCCATTTCAAGCTGAAACAGACACTCAATAATTATCTGGGGACTAAAAATAGAGTGTGAAATTGGACGCTGTGGACAAAACAGTCTCTGAGATTCAAGGGGTCTGACCTGTGTATCTACAGTGAGGAGACAAATTCTGGAAATCTAAAATTTCTATTGCTATGTCTGTATCTGTTTAGAATTTCATTTTTTAGTAGCAACTAATATAAAATCTGATCCAAACAGATTTTGACATGGATGACACGTGGTCACACATAGCCATGAAGCAGAAGGGTTCAGCAAGGTTTGTTCCACTAGCTCAACAATGTTACCAAAGGCTCATTTCTATCTTATATTTCTCTCTGTGGTCCACGTTATGTTGAATCTAAGACTAGTATCCCTCGTGATATATGATGGTTGCCAGAAGCTTTGGGGGTAGATACTTCCTTATGACCCTTGGCAGGGCTACCATATTGCACAACTCTAAGGCATACCATTTATCAAAATGAATTATGCATATTGCAAATGGTGCCACTTGGGTTTGGGCAAGGCAATGTCCCTTTCCACCAGAAAGACAGAATCTCTCTAAGTGATGTCCATAGACGAGATCAGAAATCTATTTAGCAGTAGCTCTGAGGAAATATGTTCTGATACGTATGTTTATCATCTTCTTTACTAGTCGGTGCCAAAGACTGGGACCAGTTGGGCTCATCATGTTAGCTTCCATGTTTGGGAGATGCGAAGTTACTGTGGAAATAAGAAAGATAGGCAGAGTGACTCAGAGAGTAGAGAGCAAAGATAAAATTTGTTGCATCAATGAATGAATGATATACACACATGCATGCATATTTGATGACTAATTTTTATCTGTGCAACAAATCTTTGCTTGCTACATTATAAAGAGTACTATTCAGTCTCTGCCATCAAGGAGCTAATAGTCCTTTCTCTTATCCACCTCTCTTTCATTTCCAAGTGCAGATGGCTAACTTTGACCCTTATCCTTTGACACAATTCCTTCAGAATCTGTTCCAGTAAGCGCCTTTGATTTTCTTTTAAGGTGGCTTATTGTACCACATTTTAAGCCATCAACAAATGTTTAGAGATTGAGATTCTGGTAAGAAACGTATCTGTGGCTCCATGGGTAGTTTTCTAAGGGTGGCCAAGGTCATGCCAGCTCCAGAAGGAGATTGGTCAGGCTGGCCAGTGACTCCTTTGGGCCCTCTAAGAGGCCCTGAGGGAGTTTTCACCACTAAGTGCTCCAAGAGCTATTCCAATCATTTATCCACATCCCTACTCACTTAGGAAGACATATTTGACCTCTTTTTAAAATGAATATTGTATTTATATTGGATCCCAGATACTTCGAGGCAAAACTTAAAATGATTTTTCCCATGTGAAGTAATATTTTTGACTTTCCAACAATGTCTGCACCCCCAGTTTTACTGAAGTTAAATTTTTCAGATGAGACTAAGGAGACCAGAAGTCTGGTATCTGTCATTTACTAGCTACTTGACTCTGAACAAGTCATTTCATTTATTTAGAGTTCAACTTCATTAATCAACAACAGGAAGTAGAAAATACTTACTAGTTATATTTACTTGTTATAGGGTGGATTCTGCTAAATGCTCAGTCTAACCACAAAGGCAATTTCTGTAAAGTGAATGAAGGTCTCAATTATGCTAACCTTCCTCCCAGCGACAAAGACAGCAGGTATATGTCCCTAGCCTTGCAACAGTCTCAAGTTTCAGTGAACACTGTGCCATCCCCATCTGTCATAAGAATCTCCCTCCTCTTCCTCTTCCACTCAGTGCTGTGACTGCATGATAAGGGTGTGAATTGCTTTCTGCTAGGACTTGCAGACCTCTAACTTTCAGTAATTAATCATTTAGTTTATAGATTAGGAGGTTACAAATACCCTATTCAAAATAAGCCATATATTCTCCTTTCCTTATAGTATATTCACTGAAGAACAGGTGTGCTTTATCTCCCTTCATATAAACATCAGAGCCTGACCCGTAAGTTCATTTAAAAAAAAAAAAAAAAGAATCCGCTGGTGGGTGGTAAAATTCCTCTTGGACTCTGGCAGTTTGCTCTTGGGGCAATCGGTGATTATCTGGACAGCAAGGGGAAATTAATCATATTGCAGGTTTATCTGCTGCTATAAACTAACCAAAGATAACAGTGCCTATGGCTAGGAGGTGAAAAGGAAAGAGGAATGGGATTGAAGCTGGAAAAGTAGAGTTGAATTGTCTCAGCCAATCTACGGAGGAAGACGTTGGGTATGTCATTAGCCTGAACCTCGATTTCTTATCTTCAAAATGGGTATACTTACTTCCCAAAGTTGCTAAAAAGAATATAAGAAATAATGTATGTGAGAGGTTGAAGCATTTTTCTTAGAATAAAGATAAGGTTTTTAAAGGACAAGTAGAAGTTAATAAAAATCTTAACATTTTAAACCAGGGTGGCACTGTGACTACCACTGTGCTCACTATTTCACAGAAACTAAAGACCTGAAAGGTTGAGTAACTTATTCAAGAGAATAATATTGGGTATCATTATTTAAACAACAAACAAAAAATTAAAAATGATCTTTGAAATACAGGTTACTCAGAAGGTTACAGGGTTCACTGTTTTAAAGACTCAGTGTCATTTAGGACATAGAGCTGTCTCTCATGTTGAGGTGATGATTGCTTATAGCCCTAGTACCCCAATCCTCTTATGACAATGCCCAAAGGGAATAAGGGAGAGAAGGAAGGGAGGAAAGGAGAGCAAAGAGAAGAAGAAAGGAGAGGACAGGAAAGGAGAGGGAAGGAGAGGAGAGGAGAGGAGAGGAGAGGAGAGGAGAGGAGAGGAGAGGAGAGGAGAGGAGAGGAGAGGAAGACAGTGTGTCAGAGAGAGAGGATTTCCCAGAAGTTTCCATCAGACTTTCTCTTCCATTAGCCGGAAGTGAGTTAATTTTTTAACAATTAGTGATGTTTCAGTCAGAACATCTAGTGAACTTTAAAGGATAATAATAAAAGCATTTAAATATGAACTTACAGTTGTCACCAATTTAATGAGAGAAGAAAAACAGACTGCAGCTGAAGCCATGAGAATTTAAATGTAGGCTTAGAACCAAAAACTAGTTATGTGGAGAAGCACATTCTGATTTGTTTAGGATTTTTAAAATACCTTATAATAATTAATATTATTTAATGCTTAGTTATTAAAAATGTAATTATTATTGTTATTCTGCAATTTTAGATTCCAGAATGTTTATAGAGTGCATTTATGTTACTTAAGAGTTAATGATCTAATAAAGATAATTCATTAAAGAATTCAAATTTTGTTAATAGTTTGAAAGACATCCTCAAGGTATAAATCCCCCCAAGTGAGTAGACCTAAGGTTTCCAGTGTGCTGGGGCTTGCTTGCTGTGTACTCTTTCATGTAGTAACTTGCTCTAGCACCATGATTATCCCCATTTACAGATGAGGAAGCAGAGAAACAGGAGAATATCTCCTCAAGTATGTGGGAGAGCTGAGTTACTTCAACTGCCTTGATAATCTAAGCAAGAGTGAAAAATAAAGACAAATCCAGAGAGCAGAAGGAACAGTTATACACACTGTCGCTTGGCCAGTTCAGTAGATAAATCTCTTGGGGAAAAGTTGTACCTGTGTATTCCAGAGTCAGAATCCCCTGAGGTAAGGGCTGGGATACTAACTGCCTTCTCGACACATCCTGGAATACTAGTTAAGGAATTTTTTAGTGCTGCTTCTGTGCCAAGCACTGGGCTGACTGCTTCTCACTCCTCACCTCACTGCATCCTCACACAAACTCCACAGAACTGATATTCTCCCTACTTCAGAGACAAAGGGATAGAGGCTTGAAGAAGTTAAGCAATGCTGTGAGATCATGACTGAACCCAGGTCATTGGGCCTCCTGTGCTTCATCTTTCAGCCCTAGGCCATGCTGGAAGAGCACCAAAGGGCATCACCTATGGGTGACACTAACCTGGGACACAGAAGGAGGGAACAGCAGAGGAGCGCGGCCGTGCCAAGGCCACTGTGGCCAGCCTTTACCAAGCCCCTGTCAGAGTAGACCTTCTTCCGTGAATATCCCTGAATTCTGGAACCTTCTCAGGCACTCAGGACCTGAAAAGATTTGAAATGATCTAAGCTGAATTGCTCCCCAAACATTCATGAAATTTAAAAAAAAAATTTAATTAAAAAAATCATACAAATTAAAGGTGACCCAATAAAGTTCTAGTTTTTCATCACCACAACTTTGGTGTCATGTTGAAATATCAAATACCAATTTTCTTTTCAGCCACCCTAAATACACACTCTGTCTGTTCCAGGGGCTCTGGCTTTTAATTACTGCTCATATCCCACACCACTGCATCATTGTCATCAGTTAAAGTTTCCCTCATGGTAAATTATAACCAGTGTGTTTATGTGGGAAGGGGGAAATTTCCTGCTTCAATTTAGACTGAGGTGTCGCATGATAAATATCAAGATAACAAGGCAGATATGAGAAACATCTCCTACCTTCTCACACATGTACACACACACATACACAAATGCTTCTAGGAATATAAAATAGAGAGAAGAGAATGGGGAAAAGAAACTCTTATAAGAAAATCTTTGAAGAAAACTGGTCTTCATTCCACTTTCCCAAGGAATAGGGATGACTATCTCTGGGATTCTTTTCTAGAATTCTTCTGAGTGCCTGGTATGTCCCTGGAGGTGATCATGAGACATGTGGGAGAGGGAGTTTATGGAGAGACAAGAGGAAGCAAGGTAGCTTCAGATGAAGGAGGCAAGAGGTAGACATGAGCTGCCCTAGACAATTGAAGATAGCATCAGGCCAAGTCAGAATAGAGATGATGTCAACCAAGTCCAGAAATTGAGAGCAAGAGAAGTCATACAAGGGTCCCACTGATGTATCCAGGAGGAAAGGCCTTGCTCATCCACCAGACCCCAAACTTCTGACTAGGAACTGTTCTGCACTTTATCTCTTTCTTCCACACCACCTCTACCTCATCGTCCTGAAAAGAAAGAGAGAGAGAGAGAAAGAGAGAGAGCGAGAAAGAGAGAGAGCCATGTCATTAGTGAGTGGGAGAAAAAAACCAGCAGAGGCCAGAATAACCACAGAACCACCAGGGGGCATGTAGGGGTGATTTGCTGCCAGACCAAGTGTGGAGTAATTGTTATTGCTGGAGTAGGTATTCTGCTTTCGATTCAGCACTACTTGGCTTGAAAGGATTCAAGCTGTTACTTCTCTGGGAATCAGCATAAAAGTCACAGGCCTGCCTGATTTTTCATCTGAGTCAGGAGAACATTAGTTGTTCTCCACCCCCTAAAAACTTAAATGTGCCATGGAAAGCAAAAGCAAAGCTGTGCCTCAAATGCACCCCAAATTGTGTTTGTTCCATGCAGTAGTCTCACATTTATCTAGCACCTGCTTTTTGCCAGGAGCTATGCCAAGAGAATCACTCTACTGTCTTACTTATATTACCAGAGTCCTAGGCCAAAGGCCTGGCTCCAGAGGTCCAAACACACCAGGTCCAACCACTCACTCCAAAAGATCCAAACAGCAGAGAAATGAATGGAGGTGAAACCAGACAGTAATTTATTTCAGTATAGCCTCACTGAGAAGAACGGAGGTCTACCTACCTGTGACCTGCCTTTGAAGTACTGATAACAGCTCCAAGACTTACAGGGGAAGATGGGGGGTAGTACACATAGCTAGGCAGTCATGGTCAACTGGTGTCTGGTTGATCATTACCTCAGTGCTATTTGTATTGGGTCCTGTTGGTGCAGCAGGTCATAACTGCTTGTGGAGCCTTTTAGTTTCCTGTCATGAAGGGAGGCCTGTAAGGCTCACTCTTCCTAGAATTTGAGATAAGCTGAGGAGAAATGACTCCAAGAAAGAACAGATAAGAGATACAAAATGTAGTGAGTTAAAACAATAACTGGGTGTCTTAGCTACTTTCCTCTCATTACTGAGACAAAATACCCAATGCCCAAAATTAAGGAAGGAAAGGTTTATTTAGCTCACAGTTTGTAAAGGTTTCAGTTCATAATCAGCTGGCTCCAGAGCAGGGTGGTATGATTGAGGGGAAACAGTTCATGCTGGCAGAGACAGCAAAAGCAGTAACAGCAAAAAAGGCAAAAGGGGAGAAGAACTAAAGAAGACTCTTTCCCTTACATTATATGCAGGCTACCCACCCTAGGATGGGTGTAGCACTCACATCTATAATCCCAGCGCTAGACAATGTATCAGTCACAAACCCTAGATTCAGCCACCTCTGAAAAGCATCCCCCCATGACTGCGTGAGACTTTGTGGGGGGACATCCAGACACAAACCATAACACCAGGTCTTCCTTTAAATCCCCAAACTTCAAAACAGTCCTTTCAGGAGGTATAAATCTTACCATTTTATAGACAAGAAAACTGAGATTCTGAGAGGATGGTTGCCTGAACTGAAATTTGAACCCAGCACTACTAAATATATCTTTGTATATCACAGGGATAGCAGTTCCTGCAGTCTTCTGCAGAGTTCCTCACTTGTAGCTTGGGACTATAAGCATTTGGCATGTCGGCATGTTGATTTGTTCTCTAGTAGAACTGCAGAGACAGTGGTTGTCATACACATATAGAAACTGTGCTACAGACATCCCCAAGAAGGCATCTGATTTTGTTACTGGAGTTTTAAGGTAAAAGCCCTGACTCCCAGGGTCAAAACAGCTCCGACATCCATCACATTAATCAACAAGGGGATGAGCAGTAGTGAAGGATGGGAAAAGGAGCTTCAGTCAATGTGGCCATGCGGGGAAGCACAGATACAGAGGTTCGAGATCTGTCTGCAAGGGGCTGACAGAAACTTGTGGTTTTGTGGAGTAAGGAACAAAGGCAAGCAGGCAGGGTAGTCATTCTGAGCGGAACATCAGCACTAGTTCTGCTAGGTTCTGGGAAACTCATCATATCTGAAGGGGTAATTCGGTTCTCATCTTAAAGTGACACATCTGGGATGATGGCTCCTGCTTAGGCGTCCAGTCTCGGTTCCTGTCACAGCATGTTTGTTTCCACTTAGTGGGAAATCTCATCATAGAGTGTGACATTCCACTTTTCCTGGGATCAAAGGTGACTGCAGGCTTAGAAAGATGACCCGAGACTTTCAGACATCACTCCAGGAGTTCTGGAACACACTGAAAGCTGGCAACTGGACCTCCCATAAATCCTTAAAATTACTGTAGTTGCTCTTATCTGAGTGTCCTCAGCCTTGAAGAAAGATGAGATAGGCTAGGTAATAAACCTTGCATTACTAATTTTTAGACAGAAACTAAGTGATTAACATGCCTATGTACAGAACTGAGTAGGGATCTGACCCAAAATTTTAAGACATGAAGTCCAAACTTTTGACTTATCTGGGTCACACTGAATGTTAAAAAATTATCTTGGGCTACATATAAAATGTATAATATAGTTAATGTGCATCAGAAACAAAAGTTTCTTGACTTACAACATCTTAAAACTATAAACATAAAACTAATGAAATATTCAGCCTTGCTTTTGTGAAGCTAATGCAATGTTTGTTTTGATGGAAGTGGTTGCCTAAGTTTAATAATTAAATAACAAAACTTACACTTCCGCTTAATAGCAATGAATGCTTGCCTTCACAGACACACACGTGTAGGTAGATTGAAATACGATTATCAGTAATTGCTGTGTTTTACTCGCCAAATTGCATAAGGGTGTGTAACATCTGACATGCCTGGATTTCAGTGTGACTGTGTGGTAGGCACAGGATGCGGAGTTAGCACTGCCCTGTGCCTCCTCTTGTGCAATGTTGCCTACACAGTCTTTGCTTGAGCACCTTGAAATCTAGTCATAAAAATATCTTTAAAAGTCATATAACAATATTGAAAGTTTATGCTATTGTGAGGCTGCATTTCTAGCTGCCCAAGAGTAGCATAGGGCCCACAGGCCATGGGTTGGGCATACCTGTCTTAAGGTAATAAAGGAGACAGACGCAAAGTGAAAAGCACAGATGTCAAGCTTCATCCTGCTTTTAGTCACTCACTGGGCAACCGTGGGCCCACCTTGTAAGTCCCCATCACAATTTGTATTACATTTCATACAGCAGTATAATAGACATGCATAGAACACTGGCATTTCTTCCTCCACACCACACCTTAGCAAGGTTGCCTGGAAGCAAGCACATCCCTGACTTCTTATAGTGGTGGAATAAGCAAATTAAGTCACCAACCTTGGGCTCATTGACACCACTGTTGAAATATTCAAACATTCACAGAGATAAAATACATGCTGAGTGAGATGTCTAAATCAGCAGACAGATAGGACAAAAGGGACAGAGAAGTATTATTTTTAAAATGATCAAAATTACCATAAACCATATGCTGTGATAGCAATGAGGTCTTTCAGTAATCAAGGCCAATGTTTGCAACAGAAAAGCCTGTTTTCATCAATCTTTAACTTAATGTGTCAGGAAACTGGATAGGTAACTTTTTCTTTTTTTAACTTTTCATAAAATCTCAATAAATCAGGTTCAAACTGACTTGTAAATTTTTAAGCAATCCACATTTCACTCCCCACTCCCCACCCTGGCCCTGTACCCCTCCACCTCCGGAAGTCACATAAACATATCAACAGAAGCAGGTTCCTCTCTGGGACAGCCTGCTGCATTCTCCAGATTACTAAATCTTCATGAAAAGCCACCATTGTCCTAGCCCAGCCTTCATGCTACCCAGCTTGACCCAGACTCCTATAGAACTGCCCATTGCAGGCCAGGGGGCTCTCAGGCTGCTGAAGAAAGGTAATCACCAACCAGTGTGGGGGAGTGGGTGTGGGGTGGGGAGCAGGTCACTAATTCATCTTAGTAGGGTGCTAACTTTGAAGCCTAGTGAAGGCTACTTAAATGTTAACATTTCAGAAGGGAAAGCCCAAACACCCAGCTTTCAAGCCATCAAATTTTTCTTTTAAGAGATAACCACTTCTGACTCAGAAGACAAATATTAAAAATAAAAATACCCAATCCAAACAAAAACCAGACCCGCTCTCCACTATCTATACGATCTTGGTGGTCTCCAGGTGAAAAAAAAGTAGCTGTGTGTGCAAGTAAAGCCCAGTACAGATTTTCTTTGTTTTTAAGTTTCTTTTTCTCCACCTTTCAAAGGTTAGCTGTTATACAAATTCATCTGACCACAGCAAATCCCATGTATAAGTGATGAAATATAGTCTTATGAAAGATAAATAGAAAGATATTTCACTAGCAGGAAACACACACACACAATAATCCCCCACCTAACCTTGTCTTCAGTAAGAGCGCAAGTGTCTTAAAGAATTTCAACAATGAGATTTAACCCATGGCTTCAGTGACTTACATGCTTTAGAAGCTATTTGTTAGTTCCTTGCCTATGCTTCTCTCTCTATTAAAAACAGCAAGAGAATACAAAGAAAGAACAAATTGGTGTCATTTATTAGCATTCAATCTAAGATTTTTAGTTGCTAAAGCCCTAGTTAAAATCTTAAATGAGAAGTTCCAAGCTCAGATTCTCATTTTCCTCCTACCAAGTTCTCTTCATTAAGAACCACTTCTGTTGCTCATTAATTTACCTCTCTGCTTTCAGATAGCAACCATCCACTTCAGGGGTGCTACTCTCAGCCAGCACTGTAGCAATAATGCCTCTGCCACAGGCTGGAAGGGTTTGGTGTCCCTTGCAAAGAACTGGCAGTTTCATTCTTCTGGTGATACAAGCTCAAAGTTTGGCAAAATAAGAGCAGGACCACTCCATTATTTTAATTCCCCTTCAAGAATAAATCTGTCATCTAAACAGGCCCTAGTGACCCTGGCCATGCCTAACCACTCTTCTAGTGGTGCTTGCTTAACAGAAACCAAGGTGAAGGCCAGGTAAACAGTAAAAGCTATCCAAACCAGAAAAATGCAAGATGGCAAAAGAGTAGCTGGTGTGAAAAGATCCTTGTGTAAAAAGTGCTAAGTTAAAAATCTTTGCACATTCCTTTTTCTACCCTGATCCATGACATCTATACCCTTCATCATAAAAACAATTATTCTTACTCCACCTGGAGTAAAGGTAACTTTAGAGTGTAGCTCTCTCTTTTCTCTGCTCTTTTTCCATAGAATGAAGTTTCTGCTCTGCTTTGTGGAGTCTGAGTTCCATCCATTAGTATAAACATCACCCACATGGAATTATCCCAGGGAGGGTAAAGAAATCATCCCAGAGTACTAAGAATGAGGTGGAGCTAAGCGATTGAATGGAATCAGGCCATCTTGCTATTGTAAGTGGATATATTAGTTTAACATACCATCCTGGGCTTTCCTGACTCTTGCTCACCACAGATAACAAGAAAGCTGGAAAGCTGGTGGAAGAGATCACTACAGAGGATCTGATGCCATCTCCAGGGCAGTGCAATGCGCGGAGACTGTATATTTTCTTCTGCACAGGTACAACACACACACATGGACACTGGAAGAGGTACTGGCCCAACCACAGTCAGACATAAAACTTGTGGAATCAAGGTAAAGCATAGTCTTTGTTTCACTTTTTTCTTCTCTAAATTCTCATCCTTTTAGACAATTCCATTTTCACTCCCCATCTTTACCATTTGAAGGAGAAAAATATGTCATCCAGACAAAGTAAACAACTCCTGGGTTTGGTATCATACTCAGATATTGAAGTCACAAATAAAGGTATTCCCTATGCTTTAAAATCTGAGTGCTCTCTCTCTCTCTCTCTCTCTCTCTCTCTCTCTCTCTCTCTCATCCTTCCTACCAGAAGCCTCTCATTCTTGTCTTTCTTGACCCTCTTTGCTATTTCAGCCAATGGAATAAACTTTGTATTGGAAATTTCTTGCCAGGTGTGAGATATTTAGATTAACCTAAGAGACACCACAAAGATTAATTTAAAGAAAACATAAGTTGCCAGAATACATTATAGTAGATGTTTCCTCAGGAGCAGAACTAATAAAGAAAATTCAGAAAAAGGCATTACATCTGGTATATCTCAAAGAAATGAATAAACACATTGGTTTTGCACAATAAAAGTAGGTTCCACATTGATCCAATTCATAAAAAATTAAGGATATGGCTAAAAAGAAAGAATATAATGCAACATATACAATATAATTGCAACACACAGATTCATGTATGTCTTTTACAAACTCATATTTTTGTTTGTGACTTTATTTTTTAACTCAGCCTCATAGTTCCTTCATAATCACAATTCTAGCTTTTGTGCAGCCAGTACAGCCAAATCTCACATTGGCTTTTGTCATCACTGAAAATGTCCCCGTTGTCAAGGTTCCAACCTGCAGCTTTCCCTGCAGACCACTACTTCTTCATCTTCCATCTTCCTCACCTCCTGATTCTTATTGAGTCCAACCTCCTGCACATAGGACCTTCTCTACCAGTATTCTCTGCACCCTGAATTCTTATCTCCATCCCTGTCTAGTCTGCAATCTAAGTCACTTGTTTAAACAGCACTCTGCCCAGCTCTCTAGAATTTTCCAAAATCTTCTCCTGACCCTGGGGAATTCCCAGATTCTCCACTCTCTATGTGTCTTCAAGAATTGCTGAACAAACTGATATAAAATCTGATATTTCACCTATGGCATTTGCCTTGTGCTCAGGAACTCTCTTATGACATTCAAAATTTGTCAGTATATTTCTTCTATTGATGACTGTTCTCTTAGGTGTTAGTCAGCTTTTCATTGTTGTGAAAAAATACCTGAGAATAACAACTTAATTGAAGAAAAATTTATTTTGACTCATGGTTGCAGACATTCAGTCCATGGATACCTGCCTCCTGTGGTGAGAAAACATCATGACAGAGAACATATGGTGGAGCAAAGTGGCTCAGTTTGTGGTGGACGGATGGCAAAGAGAGGATGAACCAGAGTGAAAAAGGGACTGGGAATGAAATATGCCCTTCAAAGGCAGTCCCCAGTGACTACTTCCTCCAGCTAGGCCCACTTCCCAATAGCCCATTCAGCTACAAACTCTTTAGTGGATTAATCCATGAGATGAAATTAGAAGCCATAATCCAAAAGCTCATCACTTAGTACCCAAACCTTCAACAAAATGAGACTTTAGGGGGACATTTTGGATCCCAACCATAACATCTTGCCATGGTCTTTGATGCCTAAATTTACATTATCTTCTCCACCATTTTATCTAACTAATGTGCCATGTTCTGTTGGTTTTAGCTCCACAGTAATGTTTAAGTCATTCTCTGCCTTTCAATTTCAGTTTCCATTCCAGACCCCAGTCCATTCCTTCCATTTAGCTTTGCTTAGACCTTCTTTTGCATCCCTTCACATTCAATTCTACCATTATTTCAATCTTTCAAAGAAATCTTCAGGGGCTTTCTGCTAGCTATCAATTGCAAAGCAAACTCTGCAGCCTGGCACAAATCTACCCATTTCGAGATCCCTACCTTCTCCTCTAACCTTGTGTCTCATATTCTTTGACAAAACTGAAAAACACATTGGTTTTATACTTTTGATAATTTCCTATGCAACCGTATTTATTATTTAATATTCTGCCATCTTTTTAGACTTCTCAAGTGCCTTCTTGCCTCTTAAGCTTCCCTCACTAATTATCTTTCTTTTAGGCTCTATATTAGGTCATTTGGGTCACTGGGAAGCAACTCATATCATCCTGCCTCAAGTAGCTTACTCATATGGCAGACCTTATTAGAGAATTCTTGAAGAGCTTTAGTTTTAGTTTTTGTTTTTGTTTTTGTTTTGCTACAAGCTTTGTAAAGTGCCTCCCATACTATAGGGGTTAAATAATATGAGATGGAGACAGAGAGAGACAGAGAGGAAATAGGAGGAGGAGGAGGAAAAGGAGGAAGAGGGGGAAGAAAAGGAAAATAATAAGGGGCAGACAGAGGAAAGAGGAAAAATGGCAGGAAGAAAGCAGTAAAGGAAAAAGAGAAAAGAGAAAGACAGAGAAAGGAAGAAAGAGAGAAGATAAGGAAGAAAGGAAGGAAGAAAGAAAGAAAAAGAAAAATCAAAAGAAACAAAAAAAGAAGAAAAGAAATCAGTGGACCTAGGACTTCCATTTTGCACTCTGTGCCTCATGGTGCTATGGTGGGGGCACAATAGTCTCTTCACCTCTTGGGTTTATTCTCTGACTTGAAAGGAGCGCTTTTAACTTGAAGGCCTCTAAACTAATAGTCTAACTCAAAATGTAATTTCTTCTCCTAGGTAAATAAATTTTGAAAAATACTGACAAGCTTTGTTTGCCACTTCTAGAAAAAAAAAATCTCTGCCAAATAGGTAGTTCCAAGAACTGCCAATTATAGCACTGTCACCATCAGGTCTGACCACAGTAATTGTATTTAGTAAGAAAAGGTCTGGAGAGTGAGGTTGTGATCCGAGTGCTGCTTGACATCGTCTGACCCACCCATCCATCCACTTCCAGCACTTTTATGTGCAGATATTTAAAATGTATATTGCTTCCCCAACACTTAAAATGAATTCCATAGGGTCCTCCTTTCAGAGTCTTATTGGGGCTAGTGAGATATGATGACAGGATCAGGGTCTGCCATTATTTATTTTTAATATAATTTCCTGATTCAGTCTCACCTCTACCTACTCATATGATCCAAGGGTAAACAAATGACCCCTTACTCTGAAAGTGGCATATTTATTTATGTAGATCTTATTATGAAAAAACTGCACTACAGTTCTGTCATTTTGCTACTGAATGCAAATGTTATTATTATTTTAGTAAACTACACTGTGAGTTTGATATGGGATACGGCAATTTTGAATCTTGAAAAGTATATTGATTATGATGTGCTAATTAGCTTTTCAAATGAATAATATTATGCTAAATATTACCATTTTGTGTACTATATACAGAATAATACACTATTAATACTACCATACTCATTTAGAACAAGAAAGTGATAGGAAAAGTCAAACTCGATGCTTTGGCTGCTGCTAACAGAATTTTAGAATGAATCAGCACCATAGCTAGCTGAAATGACATAATATTTTACTTTCTAACAAAATGTTTCCATACATAATCTCATTCATTCCTGTGGCATCTTGATGAAAGCAGCCAAGCTAGTGCCCCTCTTGCTCAGTATCATTGTCCCCATTCAACAAATGATAGGGCTGAACCCAAACCTACTTTCTAGTTGACACATTGGGCAAGTCAGACCTGATAGCCAGAAGTCCTGCTTCTTGGTCTCCTGATCTTGATATCACATTGTGCCAACCCATAGGGCCCCAGGAAGTATTAATTCCACCTTTTAGAAATTATAAAAAAAAAAGAAACAGATTGCTCCAAGGTCCACCGCTAGTTGGAAAGAGTATAGGTGACAACCAGGTCGTTTGACTTCTCAAACAGCAGACTGTCTCTGCTCACAAAAAAGGAATAAACAATACCAAAGCTATACCAATCTGAGAAGTAGTAACTATGAAGTAGTAAAATCACTAAATACTTATAACAGTCCATGTAAATGTTTAAACAGTGAGAAAATGATCATTGTGCCCAAGTTGGCAATAATGTCATTTGAACAGCTAAAAAAGTCATAGTGTCTGGCAGGTGAGGTGCTTATTGCTGCATTCCAAACTAAAGTTGACAAATTTGGTGAATATGTCTATATATCTATATCTATATATTAAAGATATATAATATATTATTAAATATGGTCATGATATATATTATATAGCATAATATGTAGCATATAGTATAATTATATGATCAAATCTAATGATTATATAATCACTAAATTTGATGATGTGAAATTCATATCAATATATTTACATGTACACATTGCACATACACACAATGTCTGTGTCACTTTTTTCTTACTGTTGAGACAAAATACCTGACATCCAAAGGTAAAGAAGAAAAGGTTTATTTAGCTCACAGTTTGTAGAAGTTTTAGTCCACAATTGGCTGGCTCCAAGGCAGGGTAACATGGCAGACAGACACTACAGAAGAGAAAGAGTTTATATCGGGCAAAAGATAGCAAAGTAACAATGGATGACCACAACTCTCTCTATTCCTTATATCTTATCCAGTTTACCTAGGGCAGTTAGAACTCATTCCATTAATCCTATTGCCCTTGAGCCTAGCATTGCACCATGAATCAATCCCAGTGCCATACACTCTAATCAGTCATCTCTGAAAAATCCCAACCTATGTGTGCATGAGATTTTGTGGGGGACATCTAAACACAAGCCATAATATTCTGTCTCTGGCCTCCCTCAAAGACTCATACATATCCCTTTATGGCACTCAGTCCATTTCCAAGAGTTGTCAAAGTCCTAACAGTTTCAACATTGCTGAAAGTTCAAATCCAAAATCTTCTCTGAGATTTAAGGTAAATTCTTAGCTGCAAGCGCTTGTATAAATGAAAAGAAAGTTAAACGTTTTTGACATTCAATGACACAAGAGAGGTATTTCCATTCCAAAGGTTACAAATAGGGGGATAGCAAGGACTAGGATCAAAGCAAGACTAAAATCCAGCAGGACAAATATTAAATCCCACAGATCCACTTCCAATATCACCAGCAATCTGGGGCAAGTTATAAACTCCAAAGACTTAGGTGGTTATTGCTCTTATGGTTTTTCTCTGGGGCCAGTTTTGCTCCCTCTTTGTAGTTTTTCTCAGAAGATTCATATTCCTGGTTTCTGCAAACTTCTGCAGTCTTCACTGCACCTTTGGCTTCATGTTCACAGCTTCATACACTATCTTCTCAGGAGCACACTGCCTGGTTTCCCATACTTTCTTCTGAAATCTAGGTAGGAGCTTCTTTAACCTCAGAATTCTAGCATTCTGCATGTACCTAAAACCAACACCATGTGGGTGATGCCAAAGTCCACTGCCAATCTTCCTTCTCTCTTGGCTGTAGGGGTCCAGTGACTGTGAACCAAAACCCAAGGAAAACTTCCCTAGTTGCTGCCATTCTGGAACATGCTGTTCTGTAGCTCTCTTCTCAAAGCAAAGTCTTTTACATTTGCAACTCTGAGGCTGCAAATCCTGTAGTCCCACTGGTTCTTGTGATGCCCTCGGACCATCATTCTGTTGTCTTCTGCTGAAATACTTGTCTATTTCTTGCTAGTCTTTTCAGCAAGTAATTTTTTCTATGTTCAATCTTTGCAGGCTACAACTTCACTGGAGCTTCCTTTCTGGTCAAACTCACAAATCTGTTTGTTTTTAGTACATTTTTAATCATTCTGATGCACTCTTTGCTATGATTCTCAACCTAAATCTGTCTTAAAGCACCAGATAGTAGCCGTACCACTGCCTCAACATTAGACTGCCTTGAAATTTCTTCTGCCAGATTAATTAGTCCACTACCCTTAATCTCAATCTCAGATTAATGAAATTTTGCTGGAAACAAGCAAAATGCAGACAAACTACTATCACATAACATACATTGCCTGAAGTCCAATATCCAATGAAATTCTTCCCAAAGAAATCCCCTGAGCCTGGTCTTTACCTACAGAGTTCTATCTGCTTTTTAGTCTTCTCACCTCTGACCACAATCTTCCATCAAGTACAGTCTCAGGCATCCCAGCTCTACTTTTTCAACTGGCATCTCCAAACCTTTCCTAACTCTTCCTTTTCCTGCAAACTAGCTCCAAAGTCTCCTAAACCCCATAGTCAAGTATAGTCACAGCAATGACCCCACCTTGGTAATATCAAAATCTGTCTTAGTTACTTTTCTTTTCTTATGAGACAAATTACTAGACACACAAAATTAAATGAGAAAAAGTTTATTTGCTCACAGTTGGTAGAGGTTTCAGTCCATAATCAGCTGGGTCCAAGGCTTTTTGCATTGCAGAGGGGCAAGAGTTCATGTTGGGCAGAAAAAACCAAAGCAACAAGGGATGACCATAACTCTTGCTATCCCCTTTTATTGTATCGAGGCTACTTAGGGTAGGTAGTACTCACATCCTTAATCTTTGTGCACTTGAGCCTAGCATTGTATGATGAATCAATCCCAGCTTCACATACTCTAGATCCAGCCATTTCTGTAAAGGCCCCATTTATGAGTGTATGAGGCTTTAGAAGGACATCTAAACATAAACCATCAACCTCAGCACCTCAATAAAAACCTGGTAGGGACTGCCTAGCATCCCCAAATAGCCAGAGAGTTTTGGTAGGTTGCTTGGGACCTAGTTGGGCCCTGCCCAGGGACTCCAAGTGGCAGGGGAACCTCCTGTGCTCAGTGGCATGAGTGGAAGTCCTGCACAGTGAACTACACCTAGCTGTGCAACCTCAATATCTCACTTGGAAAATGTTAGGGACTCACCCAGCAGCCAAAGCAACCGGGGAACTTTGGTGTACCATGTGGTATGAGCTGAAGGCCTACACAGCATACTGTATCTAGCTGTTCAGCCTTGGTATTCCACTCAGAACCTGGTAGAGTCCCACCTAGCAACCTCAAGCAACTGGAAAGCTTCAAAGTGCCACATTGTGTGTGCTGAAGGTCTTCCCAGTGTATCCACACTTGAGGAGCCTTCAAGTGGCCCTAGGGACATGGTAAGGCCTGACTAATGACCCCCACTCAATTGGGGAAACTTCCTGAAGTAGAGAAAGACATCCTCAAACCTGGAAGCCACAAGAACTTGCATTTGGCTTCCCCAGGAGAATACAGGAAAATGATAAAACAAAAGAGCAAAATGCAATCTTAAACCTCCATCTCTCCCCAAACAAACCTAGGAGACATGGATATAGAAAAAGATGTGATGCATAGACATGAAACTTCTGAAATGATAGCAACTAAAGTAAAGAAAGAATTGCATGAAACTGTACGTAATTCAGATCAGAAATATTCCCCAGGAAAAAAAGAAGAAATGATAAACATAATAAAAGAAATGCTGAACACATCTAAAGAAGACATAGTTAAACATATTGAAGAGCACCTCAAAAAGAAGAAAACCTTGAATGAACAATATAAGAAACAGAATTCATGAAATAGATTCAAAGAGATGTCCAAGAAATAAAAAATTCCAGCAAAAGCTGGCAAAAATGCCTGAATGAATGTGAAGATAGACTTTCAGACCTCAAAGATAAGATTGCAGCTTGTAAACAAGAAAGGAAAGATCATTTAAAAATAACTAGGAATCAGGAAATAATAATTCAACAGTTGCAAGATGGTGCAAAGAAAAACAATATAAGATAGATAGATGTAAACAAAAAAGGTAACAACACAAAAGATATCAAAAGACTATTTACAGAAGTAATAGCTAAAAATTTGTCAAACATGTGAAAGGAAACTGACATGCAGATAAGTTAAGTGTATAGAACACTGATTAGCAATAACCAAAATAAATTTACACCCAGACATATAATAATAATCTGCATCCCAGAAATTCAACATACGAGCAGAATAGTTAGAGAAAAGAGACAGGTCACTATAAAGGAAAGCCCATCAGAATCATGGCAGACTACTCTACACAAACAATGAAATCAAGAAGACATTGGAATGAAGTATTTCAAATCCTAAAGGCAAACCAACCTAGATTGATGTATCTTGCAAAATTGTCCTTCAAAATTGATACAGATAAGATTCCTCCATGACAAAAAACAACTGAAGAACTTCATGACACCAAACCAACCTGGCAAAGAATAAGGAAAGATATTCTAGATAGATATAAAGATAACTACAACTTCATGAACATCAACAGAATAAATCACTAAGCAATGCAAAAAATTAAATAAAAGGGAAAGCTAAAGAACCAACAGCAGAAAGATAACATGACAAAAATAAACCAATATATATCAGTTATAACTATTAACGTAAATGGCCTCACTTCACCAATTAAATTAAACAGACTGGCAGAAATGGATAAAGAAACACCATCTAGTCATATGCTGTACACAAGAAACTGATCTAAACCAGAAGAAAATTCATAGATTGAAAGCAAAGATTGGAAAACAATACTGCATGCAACAGAAACCCCCCCAAAAGCAGGGGTAGCTATTCTGTTTGCATACAATGTGAACTTCAAACCAAGAATGATAAGAAAAAATAAAGGCCACTACATACTGGTTAGGGGAAAACTATAAGAGGAAGCAATAAAAAATCTAAATATATATGCAATAAATATGGGAGTACCCACCTATTTAAAACAAACATTAATAGAAATGAAAAATCAAATAAGCAATAAAACAATTGTTATGGGAGACACCCCACTGACACAAAAAGACAGATCAACTAGACAGAAAATCAGCAAAGAAATAACAGAACTGAGTCAAACATGTGAACACATGGACTTAGCAGATATGTACACAATGCTCTACCCAATAACATCAGAATATACAGTCTTATCAGCTTCACATGGGACGCTCTCTAAAATAGACCACATATTAGCCTATAGAACATGCTTAAGTAAATGCAAAAGAAGTGAAAATATCCCATGCATATTATCCGATCATAGTGTTATGAAACCAGAAATTAATGACAAAAGAAACTGCAAAAGCTCCATAAACACATGGAAATTAAATAATACACTCTTGAATAATCAATGGGTCACAGAAGAAATTAAAGAGTATCTACACACAAATGAAGATACAAATACAACTTAGCACAATCTGTGGGATGCAATGAAAGCAGGCCTTAGAGGGAAATTTATTACAGTGAATTACCATATCAGGAAAACAGAACAAACACAAATAAACAACCTGATGCTACACTTCAAACATCTAGAAAAAGAAGAGAAAGTCAAGCCCAAAGAAGAGAGGAAACTATAAATATCAGAGCAGAAATTAATGCATAGAGACTAAGAAAACAATACAAAGAACTAACAAACCAAAGAGTTGCTTCTTTGAAAGAATAAATAAAAGTGATAAGCCTCTAACCAACCTTATTAAAAAAGGAAATAAAAAACTCAAATTCATGCAATAAGGAATGAAAAGAATGAAATCACTACAGACCCTATGGAAATACAGAAGATCATCAATACCTACTTCAAAAAACTTTACTCTCATTGGTTTGTTAACACAGAACAAATGGACAAATTCCTAGAAACATAAGAATTACCCAAATTGGATCAAGAAGATTTAAAACTGTTGAATAACCTGATTTCAATTAATGAAATTGAAAATGTAATTAAAACCTTACCAACAAGAAAAACCCAGGTCCTGTTGGATTCACTGCTGAATTCTACCAGAAATTCAAGGAAGACTTAACACCAACACTCCTCAAACTCTTCAGTGAAATTGAAAGGGTAGTAATTTTCTCTAACTCATTCCTGGAAGCAAGTTTTACCCTAATACCAAAACCAGAGAAAGACCCAACCAAAAAAGAGAACTACAGGCCAGTCTCCCTAATGAACATAGATACAATAATTTTCAATAAAATACTGGCAAGCAGAATGCAGCAAATTATCAAACATATTATACACCATGATCAAGTTGGATTCATCCCAAAAATGCAGGGATGGTTCAACATACACAATACAATAAATATAATACACTGTATCCATAGAGCCAAATTTAAGAATCACATGATCATTTCAACAGATGCAGAAAAAGCTTTTGATAAAGTCCAACACTCATTCATGATAAGAACCCTACAGAAAATTGGAATAGATTGTCTTTACCTCAATCTGCTAAAAGTCATCTATGACAAACCAACAGCCAGCATCTATTAAATGGCCAAAAACTTAAAGCTTTTACTCAAAAATCAGGGACAAGACAAGGATGTCCATTATCATCACTCCTATTCAGTATAATGCTAGAAACGTTATATAGAGTGATTAGACAAGAGAGAGAAATAAAAAGAATAAGGATGGGAAAAGAAGAAGTTAAATATCATTATTTGCAGATGGCATGATACTCTACATAGAAGATCCCAAAACTCCATTGATAGAATTCCAGGTATAATAACCAAATTCAGTAATGTAGCTGGATACAAAGTCAACACCCAAAATCAATAGCATTCCTCTAAACAAACAACAAAATCACTGAGAGAGAAATAAGAGAAGCCACACTTTTCACAATAGCATCCAAAAAATTTAAATACTTAGGAATCAATCTAACAAAGGAAAGAAAAGATCTATTCAGTGAAAACTACAGTACTCTGAAAAAAGAAATTGAAGAGAATCTCAGAAAATGGAGACATCCCTTGGTCATGGATAGGAAGAACAAACATTGTGAAAATGGCTATTCTCCCAAAACTGTTATATAGATTTAATGCAATTCCAATCAAAATATCATTAGCATACCTCACAGATCTAGAGAAATCATGCCTGAAATTCATCTGGAACCAGAAGAGACCTAAAATAGCAAAGGCAATTTTCTGGGCAACAAAGGCAAGGCAGGAAGCATCACAATCCCTGACTTGAAGTTATACTATAAAGCTACTGTAATAAAATCAGCATGGTACTGGAATAAAAACAGACCTGAAGATGAATGGAATAGATCAGAAGATACAACTACAACTACAAACACACTCAGCCATCTTATATTTGATAAAAGAGCCAAACATATTCACTGGGAGAAAGATAGTCTCTTTAATAAATGGTGCTGGAAAAATTGGCTCTCCATACGCCAAAAACTAAAACTAGACCCATGTCTATCTATCTATCACTTTAGTTTAGACTAAATAAAAAATGGATCAAAGATCTAAATATTAAAATAGAGACACTAAATCTGTTGGAAGACAAAGTAGGTAGAAATCTTGAAGACACAGGGGTAGGTAGAGAATTAATGAACAAGAATCAAACCACAAGGGAACAATTTCCCAGAATCTATAACTGTGATCATGTCTTATTAAAGAGTTTTTGCATGTCAAAAGAAATCTCCAGCATAGTAAAAAGAAAAGCCACAAATTGAGAAAAATCCTTGGACAAAGGACTTTTGTCTAGAACATGTAAAGAATTAAAAAAAAAAATCAGATGCCTGTAATTCAAAGACCAAATCCAAAAATGGGCATCTGAGATGAATACATAGTTCTCAGATGAAGCAATACAAATGGCAAATAAATACATGAAAAAAATGTTCAGCATTGTTAGTCATTAGAGAAATGCAAATTAAAACCACACTGACATTTCATCTCACTCCAGAAATAATGGCCAGGATCAAGAAAACCACCAATAATAAATGCTGGAGAGGCTGTGGGGAAACTCTTCTGCACTGTTGGTGGGAGTGTAGACTGGTGAAACCACTATGGAACTCAGTCCAGAGGTTCCCCAAAAAGTTAGGATTGGAATTCCCACTTGACCCAGCTATTCCACTTCTGGGTATATTCCCAGAATAATTGAAAACATCTCACCACAGTGTTATATATGCACCAATGTGTATAGCAGCACAATTTGTAATAGCTAAATCTTGGAAACAAGCTAAATGTCCATCAACTGAGGAACAGATAAAAAAAAGATGCAATATTTTTATACAATGGAGTACTACTCAGCTATAAAGAAGGATCACATTGAGGCTTTTATGGGTAAATAGTTGCAACTTGAGACCATACTCATAAGTGAAATAAATCAAATTCACATTTGTTGGTGTTGTGTTGTCTCCCTAGTGTAAGAAACTGAAAGAGTAAATAAGATACAAAATCTTCAATAAATATTGTAAAAGGGTAAGAAACTGCTGAAAGGGGAAAAATATATCAGGAAAAAGAAGAAAATAAGGAAGGGAGAAGAAAAAAGATAAATTTGTATAGACACACTTAAGATAGCTAAGATAATTGTGCTACTAATTCTATTAGTTCTCGGAACAAAACAGTTAACATTTATAAGATAAGATCAATTTTGCATGTTTATATCTGGTAATCTGAGTAACTTTTTTGAAAATAATTATGCAAAATAACAACCTTAGTTATCTTCCTACCACCTTGTTTTGAAAGCCTTTTTTGTTATTGTTTTGGGCTCTTATTGCTATTTATTTGTCTCTTTTGTTTCTCATTTTTCTTGTACTTCATTTCATTTTGTTTTCCCCTCTCATACCTAAAGGATAGGTATACATGTATCAGCTTATACATGCCCAGAACTCCTGCTAAAGAGTTTGTAAGAATTGATTTTATTACATGTGATGGTATGAACATTTACTTTGAAGAAAACAAGACATTATGGTAGCCACTGCTGATTTTCTACCATCTTGTTTTGAAATTCAATAATATTTTTATTCTTTGTTTTGATTGGTTTTAGTCTGTTTTATATTATTTGATTTCAATATGTGTGAAGGTAGGGACAGCTATTTTGAAGAGAACAAGCGACATTATAGTAGCCATTGTTGATTTTCCTATTGTCTGGTTTTGAAGACCTGAATTGCTGTCATTCTTTTGTTTTGATCAATTTTATACTAATTTGTTTTTGTTTGAATTTATTGCATGTGAAGATATAGACAACTATTTTGAAGAAAGCAAGAGACATTACGATAGCCACTGCTGATTTCTTGTTGTCTTGTCTTGAAATTCTGTTGCTGGCACTGTTTTGTTTTGATCTGCTTTGTTCTTTATTTTGTTTTTTAAGTTCTTTTTAAAATAAAAAAAAATAAACCATAAGACACAACTTATTCAGCAGCGTGAAAAATAGGAGAAAGATAGAAAGTAGGTTGCCCGCTTAGTTTTCCTTGATGTTACAATCAACACAGTTATATAGCTTTTCTCCCTTATTAGTCTTCCAGCATATATTTTCAGGCTCAGGGATATCTGTTTATCCTGATGTTCTGTCCTCTCTCTTAAGGGCTCACTTCGTTTTATTCCTCAGCACACCATGGCTGTGTACTCTACCACTTCTGCACCACCCCAACACACACACACACACACACACACACACACACACACACACCCCTAGAGGTATCCCATGAGTCCCTCTCTCCTAACACTCACATGTTTCATTCACATTACCAGTTCGCATCCTCTACACAATGAGCCAGAAGGAAGCTGGCTAAAGATTTTCTTAGTGGTTAATGTGACAGGGAAAGTCAGGGAGGGGGCCACTGTTAGTTGTGACTTCACAGATAAGTGGTATTTCTTGCAATAGACTAAGGTTGGCTAGTTACTATACTGAAGAACGTGGTGTAACAGCCCTCCTCTGAGTCACTTCTTCCTCTTGGTGACATGGATCCCCTTTGTTTTCACCTTCCCTTCTGTTTTCATTATCAGTTATGCTACCTCTCCACACCCCTGCTAGGGTACTCTCAACCCCATAATCTGAGGTCTATGATAACTAGAATTTTTCTCTAAAACTTTTAATAATTTAAGATGCCTTTAATAACAACTTAGTGAATAAAAGCTGTTTATATCTATGCAACTGAAAGTCAAGAGCTTGATTGGTTAGGCTCAATCGATATTTCCTTGAGAACACTCAATAAACTGCCATTCATTTAATAAACATTGCACAAATAGATTAAGATTCTGCCTTTTTTGAGACTTACTACTTTCAGCAAGTATATTTTTTAAAAGAATAAAGGAAATGCAGGCTGTTAAACACTGGATCAACTTCTTCAAAGATTAGTAAGTCTTCTCCCTCTATCCCTGAATAAAACTTTCACAAACATACATCATGGGCGCTTTTCAAGGAAGTATATTTTTAAAGACTTTTCTCTTCCACTGCTCTGACCCTGTTGCCATCCCTGCCGAGGCCTCTGATCTATAAGATATTTTGTCACCATCTCCAGTGTGCGGAGACTGTCCCCACAGCAGCACATGCTCTCAGCTGAGTTTGGCTGGCTCATCGTCTGCCTGCTACAGCTGCTTCCAAGACAGGGCACGGCTCTTTCTCCTTTTCGACGTTTCCACTTCTGCTCCTGCTACTGTGGCAAGGTAGGAAACACTGACCTAACTACACGAAGTGGCTTTGTTCAATGTCTCCCAGAGTTTTGACTTATAAACTATTTTGTGGATATAATTTCATAGAGGTACTCAGCTGATACATAAGGAGCAGACTTAATGACCACATTTTTCCTGCCTCTTACACCCCATAGAATAAATTTTTTTCTAAAAAATGCCCCTCACTCCCAAAGCCCATACGCTTCTGCCAGTGTACCCTTAGAGGCACCACTGAAAGTTTCAGCCTGTTGCAAGAAATTCTGCACACATTTTTACTCAACAGGTGAAAAGCAAAT
>PVLA01010575.1:0-62001 GCA_004027455.1 Hydrochoerus hydrochaeris
TATAATTACTATTTTAAACAAAGAGGAAATAGAAGCACTATTAAAGATACAGCTGCATGTATTTTTAGGTGTGTGGGATTGATGACCATATATCTAGGTTCTTGTTGGATTGTTGAGCAGATCTGTTTGCACCCTCACTGCTTGAGTGTCTACTTTATGTGCTTTAATTTTTTAACTTGAATAACTATTTCTAAAAGAACAATATGTAATTTATTAAGTAGTAATTTCTTACTGCTTATCCTTTTCTTGAAATTCTGTAAATTTCTACCTTTTTCCTGTTTTGTTTTCTTTAAATTAAAAAAAATTAACTAAAATGGCTACCTGTGATTGTAATGAAGCTAGTGTTTATTGTGTGTTTATCATTTATTTAGAATTTTTAATTATATTCTATTTAATTCCAAACTCCTATGGAATGAGTAATGCTGTCTATTTTTTTATAGGGAAAGAAATTGAAGTTTACAAAGTTGTAAAATTTGCTAAAAGTCTCACTGGTATATCTAGGGTTTACAACTATCTGTAAATTATAGGAATAAACTCACCCAAAAGAAAACGCTCAGTCAGAAGAAAATGCTGTTGTTGATAATGACTCAGAAAATTGATCTGGGTATATTTTCTTTCTTCTAGATTGACAACAGTTTGCAATCCCTTCCCTCTCCTGGCCTCAGTTGCATTTGCTAATCAATCTTACCTCTAATTGTAAAATCACTCTATGTTTTATTATTTGTAATTGAACCTTGATAAAATAATTTTTAAGCATTTGGAAAATTTCTTAAAAGTGATTTTAGCTCTTCAAGGAAGATGATATGAGACTAAACCTTTAAATTGTTTTTGCATTGATGCTTGATGATCCATATATAAGTTTTAAATACTGCATAATAATTCTTAGTGCTTGACCAAACTTTATCTAAGTAAGTTTTAGTGAGTTGGTAGTGCTGCTTTTCAGATCTACATGGGCAGATGTAGGGATATTGCTAAAATGGAGATTTTGAATTAGTAGGCTTGTGGTGGTACTGAGTTCTGCATTTCTAACAAGATCCTAAGTTTTGCCTCTGCTGTGGATCTTGCACTATATTCTGAGGAGTAGGAGCTTAAAGGGCCTCAAAATTACATCCTATGCAATATTCAATAATATGTATCTGAATATTATTACAGAAAGCAATGTGAGCATCTTTGAAATATGTTTTAATTGTTGCTGGATTCTGCATATGAATTTATGTGCTGAATTTAATTGATGATGGTATGAATGGTTTGGTTGATTGCCTTTACATAGCTTTGTAGAAGATTTGTCATTATGTTATTGGTAACTAGATTTAAACCTATGTATTCTAGCATTCCTTCCTTAGAAAGCCTTGCCACACATGCTTCAGAGAATCTATTTTCAGAGGATATTCTGAAATCTTTAACTGGACCTAGAGTGCAGGCACACACAGTTTCTCAGCTCTAATCTGTGAATAAAATATTTGAAAAATACTGTCTTTAACAAAGAAGTCCCTCCCAATCAAGTTGTTAGACCCATTAGGATATAAAGGTACATTTATATGCAGCTAAATATCGGTTAGGCTTTTGGCAATTTAGAAGATATTTTTAGTAGACCCATTCCAAGACATTCTTTTTTCCCTGCCATCCTCTTTCCTATCTGTTCTAAGCAGCAACTCTGTGGTGGTCTACTATAATAGAAAAAATGTAAAACAAATTGTGTGGAGTGGAGAGAGACATAAAGTACCACTATGTGGACAAAATAGTTTTTAATTCTAGGCATATTAATTAAAATTATTGAGGTAATTGTAGATTCATATGAGATTATAAGAAATAATATAGAGAGATCTGTTTATACTGGAAATGAAGCCCACCAAAATAAGAGCAAACAGAAGTTAATATTCAGAGCTTGCTAGAGGAAGGGAAATAGTCACCTATCATGTGAATATTTTTGGCAGAGATTCAAGGGCAGATGGAGAAGTAGAGACATTCTATAATAGAAAAAAATGGAAGCCCTGTACTGTGCTTTGAATGAAGGTTATTGGCATGAGGAAAGTGGAAGTAGGTTAGCTAGAAAAAGCATCTTGGGTCATGGGTGTGGAGGGCATATTTAACTTTGTCTCAATCCTGAATTATGAGGATAGCAAACAAGAAAGAAAGCTGGAATACTGACCATTCTGAGCAGAATAGGGATTATGGATCAGAATTCTATTATCATGTATATCTTGCTATTACTCACTTACACAAGTGGTTGCATCCCAGAGCTAATCTATTAGTGTCCCACATAACTTTTGTTATCTTGATATTTTAAAATTTGGTGTCTGTTGTGTCCATCTGGGTTTTTTTTTTGTGTGTGTGTGTTTCTTTTTAAGGAACTCCTTTCTATCTCATTTAAAAATTTTCCTTTTTCTCACACTACCGTTGTATTTTTCTATGGAAGCTTTGGTGCAGCTGTTCTTATGGATATATTCTGGTTCAGGCCTACTCTAAGTTTAGATGTCCTGTCTTTCTTTTACCCATTTCTAAAAGTTTCAAATATTTTAGTTAAGAAAATAAAAAATATCTCCTAATCCATGCCAGTCTCACTTCTTTATGATTGATATGCGCGGCTCCACCTTTGAAGGAGCTGGTAACTCTGAAAGTACATGTACTCTCAAAAACAGAATTGCAAAGAAAATGTATATGTAAATAATCAATTTCAGGTGGAAGTCAATTCCACATATTCAGATAGAGTTTAAGTCTCCCCCAGACATATTTAAAAAGTCAAATTTAATGATTCTAAGTATATCTATTCAAACTCTTACCTTAAAACCAAGTTGGTATCTATTTCCTGTAGAAATGAAAGATTGCATGATTTTTACAGTAAATGTTACTTAGAGAAAAGATTTGCCCTATAGTTCTTGGCTAAATATCTGGGGTCATATGGAAAATCTTTGGAAGTTTACATTTTTGGCAGTTCACCAAAGTATTAATGTTTTCATTTTTTAATAAAATTTTGAATTGATTGAAACTCTCAAGTAGGTTGTATCATTTGAAGAGATAAGATAATACAAAAGGGATATAATAACCTTGAAATTTTAAAGGATTGACTATAGAAGCAATTTACAGTAAAATAATTCAATATAATAATTTGTTGATCCAGTTTTTATTATTATTTTTAGTTCTTATAGAAGTATGTTAAAGCATAACACATTGCCAGCAAGAGCTTAAATAATAAAAATAAAGAATGAATGTCATTATAATAATTTTTTGAGAAAATTTCCAATTTTATTTCTGTATTCAATATATATATTTATTTATGTATTTATAGTTATATTCATCACTGTGCCTTTTCCCAGTGGTGTTTACAGACATCAGAATCTAGTAAAATTGGCTGCTGATACATTTTTTTCTGGGTACTTCAAAGCCAAAAGATGCAAAACCTAGTTTATTATTTTTGTACTTCAGATTGTCTCAGAGTTCCTTAATTTGGTCAGAATTGTCCCCATCTATGTTTTTCAGAGAGAAAAATCTTTCAGTTATAATACAATTTTGTTTTTTGTCCACTGCACTCAGTTCCTAAGTCCTTTTTATCTAGCTTTCTACTTTCTAAAATCATTTATTTTTCAGGACTTTGTTACTATTGCCATAACTTGTAAATTGACCTATAGTTTTCCTGCCAGCCCACACTCATCCAATCTATCTTCTGCCTTGTGTTAGCCTAGCAAATCTCCAAAGCAGATTTTGACACCAGGGCTTTTTTGCTATACATTATTTTGGGGGAAGGACTAAGACAGAGTAACTAACAAGAGGGGAAAAAGAAGAGAATGATGATTTGGGTTGTGTTATCAGTTGGGTTCCCTTGGCGAACCTGTAAAATATATTTAAATTTATGAAATCCATGAAGAAATGTTCACCTTCACTGGTCATTCGAGAAATGCAAATTAAAACAGCACTGAAATTCCATCTCACCCCAGAAAGAATGGCTGCCATCAACAAATCAACCTGTAATAAAGGTTGGTGGGGCTGTGGGGAAAAAGGAACACTGCTCCACTGTTGGTGTGAGTGTAGATTGGTGTAGCCACTGTGGAAATCAGTATGGAGAGTCCTCAAAAAACTAGGATTGGAAGTCCCATTCAATCCAGCTATTCTCCTCCTGAGTATTTTTTCAGAAAAACTGTAAAGGTCATGTCACAGTGATATATGTGCACCTGTTTATAGTAGTACAATTTATAATAGCTAAATCTTGGAAAGAAACAAAATGCCCATCAACCACAGAATTAATGAAAAAGATGTGTTTTTATGCAATGGAATATTACTAAGCTATAAAAAAGGATGATCTTGAGGCTTTAATAGGTAAATGGAGGCAACTTGAGACTATATGCATGAGTGAAATATAGCAGACTCACATTTGTAAATATCATATTATCTCTCTGGTATAAAAAATAATAAAAAACTAAAAGAGTAATAAGATCCAAAGTGTACAATATAATTATAATAATGAAAAGGAAAGTGCTCAAAAGGAAAGAACAACTTGTAGGTAAAAGTATATAACTTTATGTATGTTTAAAAAGTGAGTGAGATAGATAACCATAATACTAATTCTCTGTTAGTTCATCAAAAAGGACGGTTCATGCTGTCATTGTTTGATTGTCTGTTCATTTTTTATGCTTTGATTTTGTAACTTGAGCAAGTACCAAGATAACAATGTGTAACATATTAAGTAGTGTTGATTTCTTACTGTTAGTTTTTTGAAATTCTGTATTATTTCTACCCTTTTTTCTGTTTCACTTTTTAAAAATAAAAAAAGTTAAAAATTAAGAATTATATATCCAAGAATGAACTAAGAGAACCTTTAAACTAGTTTCCAACCCTAATTTAGAATTTCTTTATCTGTGCTAATGCACACTCACACATTTCCAGGTGTAGTTGGAGAGATGCCAACATGGGGTTGCAGCAGGGATATTTGAAGTCAAGAGAACTGGGATGGCTTCACTGGGTTGTAATCTGTTCAATTTTAAGGGCACAGGTTTTTTTTTTTTTTCAAACTCATGACTTAACGCTTGCCAGGCAGGCCACTGAGCTAAATCCCAGGCCCTTAAGGGCACAGATTTTGAAGGTCCCAATCTTAGTTTAATTCTCTCCTTTCACTGTTTTAAAATTCATAATTATTTGTAGACAAGAGGACTTGTTTTCATTTTATACTAGACCTCACAAATTTTATAGCAGTCCTTAGTAGAGGCACCCAGTGTTCTTGAGGTGAAGATTTGCAGATCATATTGAAGGACAATTGACTGCCCTGGTAGAAATTTCTGGAAAAAAGTGAGCTGAGAGAATATGAAGTGGGGTCTAAGAGGTATCCAATGCATATCCCATGTATTGTATCTGTGTTTATATTTGTGTATGTTTCTACTCATGAGTGTATTAAGCTACAATGATCTAGAAAAGACTAATACACAGCCTGCCTACAGAAGCGAAAAGCTTGTTCTTTCAAATATAGTCATGACAGGTGAACTTGGGGCTTTTCTGCCTTAATCAGTCCCTGAGGGTAACCCAGTAGGTTGGATTCAGGCCTGCCATTCTGCTCAGCACATTAAGAATGAAAATGAGGTCACAAAGTTTTCTGAATCACCCACCTCTTGTTCAGTCCAATTTCTAGTTTAAAGGTTTATCCTCCACATTAGCCAGGAAGACAAACCACTAGTATGGGGAAGCACAGACAAAGGCGTAGATTATGAAAAACTCCATTTTTTCACTTTTTCATTGTCCCTATGGTGACTACTATTCTAACCATTCAAGAAAAGAATGGAAATGGATGAGCAAGAAATGATTTAAGCCATTTTCCAAAAAGTATAACATTTCTGTAACATTTTTTGCAACCTCTTGTATAACACTATATGAGTTCTGTAGGAAATGTTAAGATGAGGTGTCTTTGAGTATATAATGCAAAGTATGCTATATCCTTCATCTTACGTTTTTACTGGGCTTACATTTTTGAAACCCTTTATATATCTCGCAGACATGTTTTTTATTGGTTATAACATAAATTTTTAGTTTTGAGATACTATAGGAGAAGACATTAGAGACACAAGGAAAAAATAATACATTTCAATATAATTGCCCTACAAATTGAGTATATGTCAAATATTATTTGTTTCTTTATGATAAGGAAAACTGTAAGGTGGTACAAAGAAGATTACTGTCATCAGTTTCTTACTTTTGTCATTTTCCCTTTAAAAAAACTTTATTTACCAAGCTATGAATAAATGAGAATGACAAATGATAATTTTTAAAGACAAAGTAATGAATATAAAATTTCCTTTTTATTCAAGAAGCCAAACTGACTTTGATCAGATTCTGGATGCAGCTACTATTTCAGCCTTTGTTTTATGAATATTTCTTGTTGTTTAGATGTACTTGGGTTAAAGTAAATCATTGTGAAGAGAAATAATGAAGGGTTGAAAGATTTCATTCATGTTATTATACATATATCATTTGTTTAGATTCTTGCATAAGATATAAATACATATATTTATATGTAGGTAATCATAAATAAAACTAGGAATGATAAAGAATTTTGTAAGAGATTTAAATTGTATTATAGATATTTCAAATTTTCTATTATCCTTAAGTAGAATATTTTCATAAGCATTTATCTGTATGAAAATATAAAAGCACAATATGGAATTATTAAGAAAACAAATAACTTAGTTTTAACATTTTAAAAATATAGGTTAAGTTACTGTAAAAATAGGAATGATTCAAGTATGTGTATATTACTTTTGTTGTTGCATTCCTTTTTCAAAGAGCTACATTTCACTAGCAGTAGATTTTTCTTTGTGTCACTGTTGCATATTAACTTGTGATGATCTCTGTGCAAACTTATGACAAATTGTTTTTAAAAATTAAACATACATTCATCATTATCATTTGTGATCAGCTGCAGTGAAGATGTTTTTTGGAAATGCAGTGCTCTAAATTAAGATACTTAAGAAGTGCAAATAACAAAAACCAAGTGAACAAAAACACTATCTTTTCAGAGTTGGTGTCTGAATGTGTCCATTTTTAATGAGGAAAATGAGGTCAGCATCAGTTGGGGTCTTTCAGGAGAACGCAGTGTATAGAACCAATTAATGGCTCTATTATCATTAGGCCACAGTGACACAGTTCTTCATCCTGCTGCCAGGTGGCGCTGTGCGGTAGTAGGTACAATCTTGTATAAAACAAAATGTCTGCTCTTGATTTGATGATTTAATTGTATTGCTGACCCTGGTAACTGATACTACTGGAAGTGTGAAAATAAACTTGTTACAAATTTTAAATCATCTCTACGTAACTGTAGTTAAATAGGTCTTATTCTTTGCTTTTTGGCATGAGACTTTTGTATTACTGAATGCGTCTTAATGGAGTACGACACATTTGCAGAATATAGTAATGTTTTTTGTTATAACTTGTGCTTCTGCCTTATAGATACTCTGATTTGATATAAATAAGGTAATATTAAAATAATAGGTTTTTTTGTTGCCAGTAGATCACATCTTACTTCGAAAGAATGAGACAAAGAATTTAAAGGCAATGAATAGAGAGCATGTGGTATTGGTTTAACATTTGTAAGCAGACACTTAAATCTTTTAAAAAGCAAAGCCATGTGTTTTTTTTAAAGAGTATATTTTTGCCCATTTTTTCCCCTCCAATGACAGTTATAATCATTCTCAAAATGGTCAACTTTCTAGTTCTTTTTCTTTTGGCATGATGCAATTTGGTTCTTTCTTCTTTATTATTATGGTAGAATGAACTCACTTCAAATTTATTCTCAAATCAATCTCCACAGTGGAAGTTTCCAAGTCTAGTGCAGATAATATACATCAGATCTCAAATTATTATTTCATTTTTATTGCTGTTACAAATTAAATTTCCCCAAACATGTAAATATATATGATAGACATGATTTTTGAATATAGAATAACTGTCAGAAATATGAAACAATGTTGTTGTCTTGGATTTTTAAAATATCACATTTAAAAGATATGGGTTTGTAATTGGTAAAAAATATGATATTTTTTTTCTGGTTGTCAACCTTCATGTTTCTTCCTGGTAGAGGCATTTAGGTACCACAGTATCTAACAATGCAGGTGAGTTTGTGGGTGTATCTTGACTATTGCTATTGAAGGATATCCTTGTTTTATAGAGGAAACTTCCAGGGAGGGGACTGTTTAGCAGTAATTATTAATTTTGTATGGCACTATAAAGAAATCAAAGTGGTGTGAATTACAAATTATGGATTAGTTTCACAGTGTGTGTAAAAAGAGATGGTATCATTGAATATTAATTAATAGGGATATTGTTCTCAGAGTAGTTGTTATTGAATATTCATACCATGCACACAGAAAATAAATTCAAATATAGGTTGAACTAAAGCTGTGCCTTCAAGGAGTTTTTAGTTTAATAAATGATAAAAAATCCTAGTTCAAAATAACTCATAGAAATAAAGGATGCTTACTATAGAATTACCAGGAGCAGCAGAAATATTTTACAACAGAATGGGAGTTAAATAAAAAAGTGTCATAGCCCTATGATATCCCACTTAAAACTCATGTTTTCAAAAATGTATAATAATATGGATAAATGCTCATCATTTATAATTGGGAAAAATAATATAAAGTGATATAACATCTTTTTCATATATATGATTAACCCAATATATTAAATAATGTATATAAAAGATTTTAATCAAAATACTAAAAATATTTCTGGACAGTAGGATTATGAAATGACTTTTATTTTTCATTTTTAGTATCAAAAGTTTTCTTCACTATATGAATTATTTTTATAATGTAAAAATGAATTTTAAAAAATTTGAAAGCAAAGACTATATAATGGTGTTAACTTATATTAAAAGTTATGTTGATTCAAATGTTAAAAGTTATGTTTATTTAAATATTGATTGTCAATCTATGTTAGGAAAGTGATAAGAAATGAGATTCATTGCAATGTTACCAATTTATTATGTCTCATTTACCCTCAAACTGCACTAAATTTTTCCCAGTGCAATATTACAGTGGTACTATTTCACACCAATGCACTGTCTGAAGCATCTTTAGTTGTAACAAATTTAAATTTTCAGATAAGTGAATACCTTGTGTTGGTTTGAGGTGAAAGCTTAATTTTGCCTTGATCTTAAGTACTGGATTTTTATATATAGTTAGGTGAAAGAGAGATGATAGATCTCATAAATAAATGTTCTTGGGAAATATTAATAAACACTGATTTCTAGGCTTTATTTTGTGACGAGTTAGTCATTTATGGAGTCGTTACTGTGTACCAGGCATTGTGCTAATAACATTTTAAGTACATTATGTCATCTGATTTTCATAACAAACTCCTATATTAACTGTTGTTCTACGGACAAGTAACTGAGACTTAAAATGGTTTACTCAAAATCGCAGGGTTAGTTAACTGCAGAGGGAGATTTTAAAGATCTTTTAGATTTAAAATCTATGCTCTTCTAATTACAAGGTAATAAACTGGTGATGTAGACAAATTACTCATATATTTTCTCAATGTAAATTGAAGGAGGTGGATAATGTTTAAGGGGCAATCACATTTTTCTAATTAAAAAGCTAATTTCAATTTTTCCAAAATGTTATATCTGTATTTGAAGTCAGAAAAAGATTCGTAAAATTCAAGCTGCTAAGTATAGAAATAGCTTGGAATTGGTGGAGATACAAATGATATTTTGAATTTCTGACTCCAGGATTTCTGTATTTTAGATTTCTGACTCCAGGAAAATGTTTGACAATAATAGTTGTGAATTTAAAATGTAAATTTTGTTGGTTAAAATGTAGTATTGGTCTTTTAATTAAAAATGTGTAAGGTCAGTTTTAAAGGAAAACTATAGGAGGAATATAATAGTGATGTGGGGATTTGTTATAGCTAGGTAAAGGCAGTCTGCTTATTTGTTACAAAAAGACCAGTCACATTTAAATGAAACAATTGTCAGGTTACAAAAGAGTTCATCATTGTGAAAAAAGTAATTCAATAGAAGGAGAAATAATAGAATCTCATGATGGGAGGCTGGACTCTGTGTTTGAGAATATTTGCTGAGAGCCTTAGGAGCAGATGAAATCAATGACCTCTAATTTCTGTGATTCCATCACACAGCATAAAACAGCACTCCGAATGTACCTTGCTTATGACACATCTGGATTTACATTTTATCACGTAATAAACTGCTGAATGATTTTGGTTGAAAGTGTTTCTCTCTTATTGCACGAGCCATCTCATTATCGAATGAGACACCTCTATGTACTCTACAAAGCTCGAAACTGGAACTTCACTGTAATGATTTTCTAAGTTCATTTCATAATCAGTGATGCAATACTTCATACTCATATCCATAAATATGAAAGGTCTTGGGATTCCACACGTGACCAATATTGTATGTCATTAAAATTATCCAATTTATTTTTGTAAGATACAAAAAGTTGCCAAAATGATATAGAAACCATAGAGTGAAGATTTCCTTTTTATTAGTAGTGGTTTTTTTTTTACACCTTATACACCCAATTTAGGGAAAAGACAAAATGAAAATGTGTCTTGAATATGCATCACAGGTTCCAAAAATGAAAAGAAATTGGATTTGGATAGCACTTACTCAATAGACAGATATGATACATGGTAAGAAGGTGCACTGTCTGCCCTGTGATAGATTAAACTACTTTGTAGGAAAATTACTGTGAGCCAGTCACCACCAGCACTGTGGCTAAATCTTTAATAAAATTCTCTTCCATATTCAGGAGTGAGGTATGAAGTACACAATAAGCAAAGTGAAGTAGGGTACCATTTATCAAACAGTGGTCAGGTTTGTAATCTTTATCCTTTCTTTGTATTTTATTTGTCTTTACTGTTACAAGAAAGGATATTTAGCTAGAGTGGTGGGCATGAAACCCTGATAAATCGCCTCCTTTTCCTTTTTCCTTCTTATTCCTTTTTGACAGTCTTGTCAGTATAATTTGTTTGCTCCCTTCTAGGTGGTCTTTTGCTTGTTTGGCATTCTTTTTTTCTCTTCATTTTCTTTGCTTTTCTGTGAAATGCACATTTATGCTACAGAAAATAATACCAAAATACAGAATAATGCCATTGAATGTTAACTGCTACCATATAGGACTTTCCAGGATATAGTCTCTAAATACTAAATGTCTTTTGGCAAGATAACAGTGTTCAAGTGTTAATAGGTAGCCCCTGGGTGGCAGTGCACAGCTACTCCTGATACCAGCAAAAGCATTTTCAATGCACAGATTCATACGTAAGTGCATATGTCTGTATTATATATATATATATATATGTGTGTGTGTGTGTGTGTGTGTGTGATGTGTATGTACATAAATATGTATATGCATGTATATAATATATTCATAATACAGGCATAGTACATATATTTGTAATATATATGACATGTACAGATTATATACACTGCATATGTTTGTGTACACTGCATATATCTGTGTTGCATGACATATGTACAATATACATATATATACTATATATTTATAGAGTTACCTCCAAAGAACCTAAAAGTGACTTTGTCTCTGAAAGAAAAAAACTCTAAAATTAATTTATCCCAAGTTTCGTAAGTACTGTAACAATAACATTGCTAACAATAACTAGTGCCTTTTAACATCTTATGCTAAAAGTATCCATCATTGTGTTTGAAAGCTTGCAGATATGAGTGCAGATGTTGTGGAAGAATCTAGAGTAGGGAAAATATGGCTAGAGATGTCTTGTGCCCCTTAGTTTGTACACTACCAGTCTATATGGAAGCCTTAGGGTAAATCTTTTCTAGTATCATTATAACCTTATTTTGTTGCTTGAATAGCAATTCCATAACAAAACATTTATAGTCAGGCTCCCTTTGTACTTGACTGAAAGACAGCAAATCGTGCAGAGTGATAAGCAACAATGATAATGATAACTGCATTTATAAATGCATGCAAAATTTAAATAAGTGTGTTAAAATAGATCAACAGTAGTTCTCCACATGGATCTGGAGCAGAGATAGACATGATTCTTGGGGTAGGGATGCTTTTTTATCCCTACCCCAAGTTGACTCTGTGTGTGTATTCTTTTATCATTGTTTCTTTCTTTCAATTATGTGCGCTTGATACATAACTGTAGGGTATGAAAAGCAAGCACAGTAATATTCAGATTTTGTTAGATTATGATAGAATGCACCTGGATTTCTGAGCAAACCATTCAATTCAAAGGCTAGTTCCCCAAAACAAATTGTGACTTTTGGTTATTATCTAGCATTATCGATTTCTCTGTCTCCTGAGAATCCACCTCCCATGAAAAATTGATGATTTTTTTCTGTGAAGGAGAGAATGGACCAGGGAGGCAAAATATATCCAAAACATAATTTAGGAGAGAAGAGTAATTTTGTCCACTTTGTACTAATGATTTCCAGGTACTTTTACAGTTTCCAGAATTATTTTATTTCTAATATTTTAAAAATAAGTAAGACTGAACTTTCTCCAGATCTGATTACATTATTTTGCTTTTTATTATAAAATATTTTGTAGCATTAATATAATGTGTATAACATAATAAAAATTGACATTGTGCAGTTGTCTTGTGTGTACATACAGAAAACTAAAACTATACTATATGGATTCAGATAGTATGTTCTCTTTACTAGGTATTCCCAAAGTCTCTTAAAATCAGCAATATATTGCCAAAGTATATATTTTGTGTTCCTTAGCCCCTTCTTTTCTACAGCAAAGTTAATAGCTTTTATCATGAAGGAGAAAAATCTACTTGTTTATGTACTTCCTTGTTCCAAAAAGAAATTAAGATCAATTACAAAGATACATAAAATAAATGTAAAACTAAGTGAGGGAAATGAAGCCAAGGGAAATCCAGGGGAGAAGGGATGGCAGAATGTGAAGTGTACTTTGGAACCAATTACTTCAGTGAAGCCTTAGGTACTAGTTAGATTTGGTCTGCAAGTTTAATCCTCAGCTCTCTAGTGGTGCACACGAAGGTGAAAGCAATTCTAAGACATAGGTTAGCATCAAGAGAATAAGCCTTTCCTTCAGGATATATGCAACTAATTCAGATAATATAGACTCGTGGGGAGTATATTTCTTGATTCTTCATAGAGAGAACACTGCACTTCAGGAAACATATTCCTTTCCTATAGAAAATGTACACATCATTCTAAGGAAAACTAGATGTAGATTATATAGCATCTTATAAGGGAAAAAATCAGTGATGAAAACAAATTGAAGATTATTCATGCATTCCTGAGTGATCTATTGAGTGAATCTTTGTGTGTCGAGTGCTGGGACAGGTGGGAAAACTATAGATTTGCCCTCATCAAACTTATAATCTTTCTTTGAGAATTGACATCAGCTAATTATGTATGTGATGAAAAGTCCTGCAGGAGAAGAGTAGGAGGAGAAGGTGAAGAGAAGAAGATTAAAGTTAGGTCTGGTGGTCTAAACTCAAGGCTTAAGAAATAGTGGGACTCCATAAAATTTAGATTGCTCAGTACAACTGACATTTCTAGGAGCACAGTTTTTAATTTGTATGGATTGGTAGTGAGTTCAAGGTTCTTCTTTCTGTTAAGAGTCTGAACAGTGTGCTGCTTTCTGTGTGTTGCCAGTTGAGAGCAAACTACATGCTTCATGGGGCAGTTCAACTGAGGTTCAAAAGACAATTGGAATCGAGAGAATTTCATATTTAGCCACCTTCCACTTGGTCAGAAAGAGAATTCTGTTTATTTAGCTCTTTACTTATGCATCTCTACTGCTGTGTGGTTAGTCTTTTCTTTAAGCTTTATTTCTGGACTATAACTCACATACTAACCTGTGTTTTCAGAATTTTAAAACATTTTCTGTCAACAATGACTGTTACAAACATGTTTCAAAGAAGGAACTGTTCAGAAGATATAGTTTTATAAGAACATACATGAACTTATTAGGAACATAGCATTTTATGACTGAATACTTTATTTTTCAATAAATAATATAACTTAAATGTAATTGCTCCTGTTGTGTTTCTATTTAATGTTATTAATAGTATTGAACATAGTTAAAATATGGAAATAAGACATTACAAACAATCTGTCTTTTCAGTGCTGTGTATCTCCAAGACTTGCCTCATTCATTTAGTTTTACATTCATTTTTCTAGATCCATTTAAGTTTCTTCATATGGTTTATTCGTGCCTTTGTCAGAAGATTTTGTGGAAACAATAGGGAGGGAGGATAAAATATCCAGTAAAAGAATTTTAATCCAGTACTTTGATATAAAGATGAAAAAACTTCCCAGAAAATTCTGGCTTTGTTACAAGCTAGCAGGAACATACAGTCATCGATACATATGTTTAGATATGTATCAATACATAACTTATAAGGAAGACAATTTCTGTTTAGTATGAATTCCTTCACCAGCGTTTAATGAATCTGACAGCTTCTCTAGAATTCCCTAGTCCCAGTATTTTGATTACCAGCCAGGTGTTGCTGTTTTGCTTATAACACAGACCCTGTGGACATACTTAACCCTTACTAGATTCCTGCACTTTGCTTCCATTTTTTAAACACGGAAGCTCTATGTGGGAAAATAGAATTTATCTCCTAAACACTGACATGTTAGAAAATAATTTCTTTATTTGAGGTGAGTATGTTGGTGAGAAATGGAGATAGGAGATAGCAATACATCCATCTCTTCTTTGGGTAATACAGAAACACAACCTTTAGAAAATTCCTTCGAATGAGGCATGAATTCTGCTTTCCATTTTTCCTCATGCCCATTGTATCCGCATTTTTATGTTGTAGGAGACATATGGGGAGTACAGTTCCTTTTCCTATCTCTCAAAGAAAGATAGGCTATGGAAATACTGCTCTTTATCCACTTTTACAGACTAATTCAAGGAAAGTCAGTTCATTTGGCTCTGCTGGCTCCTTAAAAAATAGCAGTAAGAACAGTAACACAATATATTTTCTCTCTGGGACATTTTAGTTAATGTTTATTATTAAACCATGTCTCTCTTGGAATTTAAAAACAGTGTTACAGACATCCATCCAATTGTTTCAGGAAGTGCCTTTAAACTAATTTTTCTTTTTGTACTGGAAATTGAACTTAAGACCTGGTACTTGCCAGGCAGGGCACTGCACCACTGAGCTATAGCCCCAGCCCATAAACTAATTAGAGATAGACATGCAGAAAATTCAGAAAACACCCGAAACTGTTCTAGCCTAACATTACTTAGTGCATGTAGCCACTGTTACTTCTTCATGGGTCTCTGGCCTTTTATCTTATTTGAAACTATTTTGTACAATGAGTAAGTGGACTTTGCAATTACCTGAAGTTTGCATTAATTTTTAAAAACAAATAAGGATCTACTTAGTGGCATATATGTTTCTTTCAACATTAGAGGTTCTGGTTCAAACTCTTGCATAATCAGATATATGATAAAACTAAACAGGTTTTCTTTTATGTGGCAGGTTCCTTTCAGGTACAAAATGATGAAAAAAAAAGATTTTTTCATTTGGATCCATTATTTTTCCTTTTATCTTCCCTGGGAAATGCTTTTTTGAATAATAAATTCAACAAGGAACATCTCCTACTAGGTTAGAGAACACCTAAGTGTTAGTCATCCTGGTACACTGAGAAAATAAAATGTAAAAAAGGAGAAAATTAAATAAAAAATTTAAAAAAGATGAACTAAAGAAAAATAGGAGGCAATGAAGAGAAAGGAAATTGCTTTATAGATTAAAAAGCAAAAGCCTTACTATAGTATTTTTTTCAAAGCAAATGTATTTCTTGATGAACAGACTTTCCAATTCTTCATAATGGAGATCATGTTGAAAACTTTGAAAGACTTTTTCATAAGGTAAGAAATGTTGCCCTACTAAATATTTCCCAACCATCTTAGTCTATTTCCTGTTGTCTTAAGCAGAATACCTCAATCTAGGTGATTTGTAAAGAAGAGAGTTTTGTTTTGACTCACAGTTCTGGAGGCTAGAAGTCTGAGATGGAACAGCTATATCTGGCAAGGGCCTTGTTCTGCCTCATAAAATTGCAAAAAAGAGGAAGGACGCTCTCAGATAATAGAGTACCGGGGTGTGATGTGAACATCTAAGGGCAGTGAATTGAAAAGTTTGGTGGCTGCATGCTGTTGGGTCTCCAGGAGTCTGCTGCATTCACATCCCTGCATGACATATTGAAAATTTTAATACAATTAGTTTTTCAACATTAATTCATCCACTGCATGCAGTTCATCGGCAATATCAGTTCTGGATAGCTGTCTGGTGGACACTGATAATGGCTGTGGTTCTCAAATGATCACAGTATTCAGTGAAGATTTTAGAAGTATTCGGTTTTCTTCTTAAGTGTGACATATAGGGAGAAGTGATATAGAAGGATAGGTAAAAACTTACTGGTGCACATTTGTTATTTATTTTTCTTAATCTCAAGTATAGTGTTTTTTCAGGAGGCAAGTCCTAAAATTGCATTTATTTATTTTTTTTACCTATTTTAAATTCATAAAATTGTGGAAATGAAAATGCATATCTATTATAACCCAATTAATTCCTTTAAAAAATGAGAAAAAAATACCAGAAATTTCTGCCACTTGCATTAGGTCCAGTCAGTTAATGACTGCATGAAGATTAAAGGGCCAAGACTTGTGACTTGGTTACTTGTCACTTACATTTTGCTGCATGGCATTTAATCTCCTTTTATTTCATCTCAAAGTAAATTTATGGAATATTTCAAGCATACATAGAAGCATGAATAAAGGAGAAAAGGCGATGATACAATTAATACCCATGTACTTTACATAAAGATCTTTAAAGTCATATTTTCAGACTATTTGGTTCAGTAATGATCAAATAGCTACTGTCTAGGACCTCTTATTAATGTTTTACTCTGTTGCTTTGTCAGGTATCTAGTTATTCCTACATTCCTCACTTCAGCTACTTTTTTGGATTCATGTCAAGTGAAAATGTAGACATCAGTGCACTTCCCACTTTCCCCTAAATATGTCATGCACATGTCTTGAAATAGTGTCCAATATTTGTTTATATTTTCCTTTGGTGTTGTTTATATAAGATGAAGTGCAAACTTCTCTTTTGTCTTTTCTTTTCCCTTACCCTTTCCCTCTTCTTTCTTTCTTTCTTTCTTTCTTTCTTTCTTTCTTTCTTTCTTTCTTTCTTTCTTTCTTTCTTTCTTTCTTCCTTCCTTCCTTCCTTCCTTCCTTCCTTCCTTCCTTCCTTTCTTCCTCCCTTTCTCTCTCTCTCTCTCTCTCTCTCTCTCTCTCTGACACTAGGAATGGAACCTAGGGCCTTTGCACAGAGCTATAACCCCTGCTCTTTGTAAATTTTTGATATTGAGGCAAAAGTCTTGCTAAATTGCCCAGCTGGGCTTGAACTGATGATCCTCCTGCTTTAGCCTCTTGAATACTGGGATTACAAGGATACATTACCAGCCCTGACTTGAAGTGTAGAATCTTTGAGTACTTTTATCAGGTTGTGATAACTCCATCCACCTGAATAACCACCACCAAGATGACGCACCAAGTAGAATATCACCATTGTTCCAGACACTTCACGTGTGTTCTCCTGCCCACCTAGGAACACTCCTCTGATGTTTCCCACCACAGTTCAGTTTTGCTTGTTTTGGAACTGAATCAGAAATTGAAACAAATAGTATATCCTGTAACTTATAAAACTTCTCCTTCACATTTTTGAGATGAATTGATGTTATTGGATGTATCAATTTTTAGGTACTTTTAATTGCCAAGTAACTTCCAGTGTGTGGATGAATCAGTTTGTTTATCCACTTGCCAGTTGACAGAATGTAGGCTTTCTTTTTTGCCTATTATAAATAAAGCTGCTGTGAAAGCTGCACTGTCTTTGTAACACTTAGCATGCTGAAGGTATTTATTTTTCAGTAATTTAAGCTACCATGGATTTTATATGGTATTGTGTATGTTTGTAGTACATTCTAGTTACTTTGGGCTTAGGGAACTGGTGCATGTATATAGCATATCTTCATCATTTTCCTTCCCTTTATCCTCCCTCTCTACCTGCCCCTCAACCCTCTTGATCCTCCTTCCCATCACCATTTTCTTTTGTACTGTCTCTTCTTATTTAGTATTTATTTGTGTTTTAGGTTTCTTCCATAAAAGAAACCTTGCAATATGTAAGTTTCTGTGTCTGATTTATTTTACTTTAGATTGTGGTCTCAGGTTCCATCCATTTTCTGGCAAATGACATGATTTTATTCTTATTTATGGCAGAGTAGCATTTCAATATATATATATATATATTTATAATTTATATATATATAATTTACATATATAATGTATATATAATTTTCTTTAGTACATATATTCTGTATATTGATAGGCATCTAGGCTATTTCCAGAGTTAAGCTGTTGGGAGTACATCTTAAAATACATCTCACATTAACAGCATGGAGAAAGATCTTCCATTTTTAAATCAATCTGAAAACCTCTGTTTAATTTTTTTTTTCTTTTTCTTTTGTACTGGGGATTGAACCCAGTACCTTCACACTGAGCTATGTATCTGGTAATTTTTTATTTTTCACTTGGAGTTAGGATCTCATTAAACTGTTAAGTTGTTCGGGCTGGACTCCAACTTGTGATTTCCTTGCTTCATTTTCACAGAGTGTGGGGATTACAGGTGTGTGCCACCATGTTGGGGTACAACCTGTACTTTAATATTAGAATTATTAATCCACTTAAGTATGCAAAATAGATAACCATACTACTATGTATATTGATAGGCATCTAGGCTATTTCCAGAGTTAAGCTGTTGGGAGTACATCTTAAAATATATATAATATTTATAATATACATTTATATTGTAAATGTTATGTATTATACATCTATAAATATATATAATAAATATATATAATAAATGTTATATAAATGCTATATGTATTATAAATGTTTTATAAATGTTTAGAATTCTTCTTTTATACCTTGGCCTTTCATATGACATTTTCTTTTAGTGGTCATTGTAGGGGTTGCAATGTGTACCTTAGTTTTGTAGTTCAAGTAGCGTTAATATGGAGTTACTTTAAACAAAATGGTGAAAAACTTGTGACTCTATATGCTGTTATAAATATGAGTCTGATTTATTTCACTTATGAGGATAGTTGCTTTACTTTCTTTTGCATTGTAATTGTTATGTGTACTACATACACATACATTATAAATTTTACAGTTTAAACATTCTTAAATTATGTTTTTAAAGATATTAAAAGGAAAAATAACTGTTATATTTATTCAGCTATTCATCATTTCCAACACTTCTTATCTTTCTGAAGGTTCATATTTCCATCTGGTATTTTCTTTCAGCCTAAACTTCCTTCAGCATTTCTCTCTTTTTTTAAATTACATATTGTTATCTTAGAAGTACTTGTTCGAGTCATAAAATCAAAGCATAAAAAGTACACAGACAATGACAGCACAAACTATTCTATTTGATAAACTAACAAAAACTTAGTAGTTATCTATTTTGCATACTTAAACATGAATACAGTTATATCCTTTAGAGCATGTTCTTTCCCTTTCATTATAATATCTGTTATACATTTTGGATCTTATTACACTTTCAGTTTTTTATTGTTATTTTTTATACAAGAGAGACTACTATATTTATAAATATGGGTCTGATTAATTTCACTTATGAGGATAATCTCAAGTTGCCTCCATTTACCTATAAAAGCCTCAAGATCATCCTTTTTTTATAGCTGAGTAATATCCCATTGTATAAAAATACCAACATGTTTTTCATCCATTCTGTGGTTTATGGGAATTTTGGTTGTTTCCAAGATTTAGCTATTCCAAATTGTGCTGCTCTAAATATGGGTGCATATATATCGCTGTGACATGACCTTTCCAATTTTTCTGGGAAAATACCCAGGAGGGGAATAACCGTATTGAATGGAACTTCCAATCCTAGTTTTTTGAGGAATCGCCATACTGATTTCCACAATGGTTGCACCAGTCTACACTCCCACCAACAGTGAAGAAGAGTTCCTTTTTCTCCACAGCCTTGCCAACATTTGTTATCAGTTGATTTCTTGATGGCAGCCATTCTTTCTGGAATGAGATGAAATCTCAAATGCTGTTTTAATTTGCATTTCTTGAATGATCAGTGATGGTAAACATTTCTTCATGTATTTATTTGCCATTTGTATATTTTCATCTCAGAACTGTGTGTTCATCTTAGATGCCCATTTTTGTAGAGGGTCTTTGAATTTGGGGGGCTTGATGTTTTTCAGTTCTTATATGTTCTGGGTACAAGTCCTTTGTCTGAGGATTGCTGGCTAAAATTCTTTCCTATTCTGTGGGTTTTCTCTTTACTGTGTTGGTAATTTCTTTTAAAGTGCAAAAACTTTTTAATAATATGAGATCCCAGTTGTTGATACTTTGAAGTATTTCCCATGCAGTTTGCCTTTTGTTCATGAACTCTTTGCCTACCCCATTGTCTCCAAGATATCTATTACCTTGTCTTCCAGTAGATTTAGTGCTTGTTTTAATATTTAGATATTTGATCAATTTTGACTTTAGTGTATGGTGATAGACATGGGTCTAGTTTCAGTCTTCAGTGTGTGGAAAGCCAATTTTTCCAACATCGTTTATTAAAGAGGCTATCCTCCTTCCAGTGAGCATGGTTAGCCCCTTTGTCAAGTATAAGGTAGCTGAGTGTCTTTGTAGTTGTGTTTGCATCTTCTAGTCTGTTCCATTGACCCTCAGGTCATTTCGTGGCCAGTACAATGCTGATTTTATCACTGTAGCTTTGTAGTATAATTTCAAGTCAGGAATTGAGGAATTGAGATGGCTTGTACCTTGCCTTTGTTGCCAGAATTGCCTTTGCCATTCTAGATTTCTTCTGTTTCCAAATGAATTTTAGGAATGTTTTCTCCAGATCTGTAAGTTATGTTAATGGCATTTTGATTGGGATTGCATTAAATCTGTATAGCAGTTTTGGGAGTATGGCCATTTTCACAATGTTGGTTCTTCCTAGCCAAGAGCAAGGAATATCCTTACATTTTCTAATATCCTCTTCCTTCTCCTTTTTTAGAGTAGTATAATTTTCAGCATATAGATTTTTATATTCTTAGGCTGATTCCCAAGTATCTCATCTTTTTAGATGCTATTGTGAAAGTTGATATTTCCATAATTTCTATCAGTGAGTTTTTTTGTTTGTGTAAAGGAACGCTAGTTATTTTTTGAGTGTTGATTTTGTGTCCAGCTGCACAGCTGAATTTGTTTATTAACTCTAATAGTGTTTTAATGGAGTTTTTGGGGTCTTCTATGTAGAGTATCATGTCATCTTCCTTTAGCATTTCTTGCTGTGTAGAATGCTGGTTCATAAATAATATTAATTCTCTTTTATCTGGAAATAACCTTAATTTACCTACATTTTTGAAGAGTAAAAATTAAGATAGTATTTTGTTGCTTTTATCTTTATTCACTTTAAAGATGTACTACTTTCTCTTTTTTTGTTTCTTTCTGATGAAAATTCTGCAGTTACTTTGATGTTTATTCTCATGTGTTGCTCTATAATGTGTTTTTATTTTTTCAAGATTTTATCACCTTTAATGTTATTTTATTTATTTTAAATTGATTTTTACATAGAAACATACATAGTACATATTAATGAGGTATCATATACTGTTTCACTGCATGTGTACATGATGTAATGTTTAAATATAGTCAAGCATATCTATCTCCTTAAACACTTAACTTTTTATTTTCATGAAATTCACTCCCCAGTACCACAAGATATCTTTTTCTTTGGGCTGAAAACTTTGAACACCTTCTACATTTTGAAGTGCATAGTATATTATTGTATTTTGGTACACACTGGTCAACTTTACTCCATCCTCTTCCCTGGCCTCTGGTTACCACTATTCTACTCTACACTTGTATGAGATCAGTTTATTAAGATTCTACATATGAGTGAGAAAATACAGTATTTGTCTTTCTGTGCCTGGATGATTTCACGTAACAACATTGTTCCCAGTTCTATTCATGCTGTTGTAAATGACCAGATTTCATTCTTTTTAATGGGATAATATTCCATTATGTGTTTCACATTATATTCTTTACCAACTCATGATGGACTATTGATGTTTTTATTTCTTGACAATTGTGAATTATGCTGAATGCTTTGGATTTAAAGTTTGTGTCACCTAAATGTGGCTATTTCTTCTTTTGGATCCCACTCACATGGTATCTTATTTTATCCCTTAATTTTCAGTCTATATATCTACTAACAGGTACATATATAAGCAGGCTTCTTGTAAGCAATGTAAAAATTCTTGGAAGAAGCATATAGCTGTTTTCTATTTATCACTTGTCTCCCTATATCTTAAAAGTAGAAGTTTAATTCTTTATGTTCAAGGTAATTATTGATTTCTAATGTTTTTACTACAGCCATGTTGTAACTTATTTTTTAGTTTTATTGTAGTTTCTTTGTTTCTGTCTTACATTCTTCCTTTGGGTTTAAGTGAATTACTCTAGTATTGCTCACTTATTATTATTATTGCTATTATTATTATTGTCTTTTGAGACAGGTCCTCCCTATGCAGTTCAGGCTGATCTTGAGCTCACTTTGTAGCCCAAGCTGGTCTCGAACTAGCAATGGTCCTCTTGCCTCAGCCTCCCTAGTGCTGGGATTACAGGCATAAGCCACCATTCCCGGCATCACTTATTAGTTTTTGATAAGACTATTATAGACTTTTGTTTTGTGGGTTACAAAACATCTTTTGATTAGAACAGACTATCTTGAAATGCTAGCTACCTAAAATGATTGTGAAGACAAAACAGAAACAAGCAAACAATGAGAGAAAATATACTACTAAAATATTCTTCACTTGCATTTCATTCCTTCCCATATTTTGAAATTTTAATGTCTCATTTTCCATTTTCATTTATAGTATTCACTACTTCTTGACACATTAATGTGGATATTGTTATTTTTAATTTTAAGGCTTTATACTAAAATGAATGGCTATTAATCATACTTGCAAGATTGTAGCATTCTGAGTTTGTTCATATAATTGTTATTACCACTGAGTTTTATGCCTTCACATGTTGCTTCTTACACATTAATGTCTCTTTCATTGTGAAGGATTTCTTTTCGCATTTCTTATTGGACAGTCCTGGTGGGGTTTTCAGCTTTTGTTTGTCTGGGAAATTATTTCTCCATTTCTAAAAGTTAGCTTTTTTGGGTAAAATATTCTCTCTTTTCAGTTGACAGTTATTCCCTCAGTAAATCTCATGTTACTCTCTCCTGACTTAATTTTTCTGCTGGTGTCTGCCCTCAGGCAAATGGGGACACCCTTGTATGTTATTTAGGTATTTTCTGTTGCTATCTTGAGAATCTTCTCTTTATTTTTCACTTTTGAGAACTTAGTTGTAAGATATTTTTAGTAGTCTCTGTTGAGTTAAAACTGGCTAGCATCTTTGACATTCCTGGAACTGAGAAACTACTCTCCTCTAGTCTTGGGAGATTTCTGTTACTATTTATTTGAATTCTTTTACTATACCTTTGGCATTCTGGAGTTCTTTTTGACCCCTCCTCCATATAAATATTTACTCTTTAATATTGTTCTAAAGTTGCTGTATGCTTTCTTTATTTCTTTTAATTTTTATTTTCTCACTATGTATTTTCAAAGTCTGTTTTTGAGCCCACTAATTCTTCTATCTGATCTACTATTGATTCTTCCTGTTGAATTTTAAATTTCAGAGTTTTTCAGCTCATCTCTTTTAGGAATCTCTGTTAGAATATTGAAATGATTCTCTGTGTTTTTTTCATATACATTGAATTTCTTTTAAAAAGATGATTTTTAATTCTTTATCTGGGAATTCTCCCATACTGACAGTGTTCTGTTCAGTTTCTGGCCCCTTAGTTTGACTATTAGGTGAAATCATGATTACTTGAAAGCCTGAAAGTACCTGATGTTTGTAGGTATTTTAGCTTTCCCTGGATTAAGTATTTCTTCAGTATTTCTGGTCTGGATTTATTAGGCCTGTTTTTCCAGGATTTGTAAGCAACTGTCTCTGTTTTCTCCTGTCTTTAAGCACTGTGTGACACCCCTGTCCACATTGGTTAGGAGCCTTCTGTTAGTATGTTTTTTACCATTTCAGTCTGAGAGGACAATTCAAACACAAGACTGCCCTCAGTATGTTGTGAATATATTGTTCAGAATGTAGCAGGAAGGGCATCTAGAGAGAGAATACCTTGTTTTCACAAAGCCTCTCCCTGGAACCAAGGTAAATGTAGATGCTTCTTTCATAGATAACAATCTGTGGTCAGGCACTGGGGCATTCTGCCCATCTCTGGATAGACTCATGGATAGACCAGTCCTAGGCACCTATGTGATGCCTGTGCTAACAACACCCCTTAGCTGAATAGCAGTTTAAGCTTAAGATGAGACTAGTATGACATTGGGATAAAACAAAGGCTCACATTCCTTTGCTGAGATGGGGTCATGATCAAAAACTGCTGACAAACAGCAGCAGATGGTAGCTGGAAAAGATGACAGTAGACTGGGTTCACATGTTTTTTCCAGGGCCCACAACTGTTTCAGAGACTTTGTAGATATCAATAATGTTAGAGTTCATAGCTCAGCACTATTTCAGTATTAATATGCTGTCCTACTCCCCACTAATGGGATCTGTACTTGGAATCATGTTAGTGAAGGTTAACGAAGCCTTAGTGTGCTAGGCTATGATCCCTGAATCTCACAGCAGTCAGGACCTGCACAGTGTTAAGAGTTCACTTAGGCTCATATCACAGCTGTTAGTGATATAGGTCAGAATATGAGTCTTTCCCTCTGAGATACAGGTCTTTGTTAGGTGCAGGGAAATTTGAGAGCTCTCTCTGTGAGATTGGTCTTATGATAGCTGTGCTACCCAAGTTTGGGTAGCATATAGTAGAGACAATCCCTTAGCCATCAAAGCTGATGCTTAAATGAGTCATCTGAGTTTCACAGCTGTATCAACTTGCAAAGTCTCAGGAGAGTGAATATGACTTATTTTGCTTTAATTTTTTAAAACTGTAGATTGAGAAATTATATATATATATATAGTACAAAATTGTATGATTTATAATACAATATGGAATATTAATGATTTAAATCTCACAAAACAACAAAAATATGAGTGACTAATAAGAACATGAGAGATACTGAAAGTAATCAGACATTAATGGAATGCAAATTAGTACCAAGGGTGAAATCATTATACATCTGATACAATAACTGTAATGCAAGACTGAAAATGTCTTGGTTAGTGAAGATGTTCAGCAGTTTGGACCCTGATACATTGTGTTTGGGAATGAAAAATACTTTGGAAGTTACTTAAAAAGTTAAAAATATCTTTACTATATAACCTAGCAATTTTATTTCTACAAAACTTCTCAAGAGAAATGAAAAGTTACTCATACAAATACTTGCATGTGAATGTTGATAGCAGTGTTCATAAAGAACTCAAACTGAAATAACCCAAATGTGTATGAATTGGTGAATACGAGAACAAAGTGTGGCACATCCATGTGTTGACATACATTTAAAAAAAAATGGGATGGATTACCTGCAAACGCAAACACAACAAACCTCAGTTATACTGCAATAAATCAAAGTAGCAAGATAAAAAAGACTAGGTATTGTATGATTTTGTTTTTTATGAAGTTTCTGGAAATTTCAAGTATATATAACAATAAAGCAGATCAGCCTGCTAGCCAGTGGTAAGAATGAGGGTTGATTGCAAATAGGCATGAGGGAATTTTTAGGGTGATTACAGTGTTTTAAAATTGAATTTTGGTGATAATTGTACAGTATATAAATGAACTAAAAATGCAACTGAACTTTGCATTTGTAATGCAAATTTTAATATATGTAAATTATACCTCAAACAAAATGAGATACCATGACATACTCATTAGAATAGTTAAATTAAAAAGACTGACTCTACCAAATATTGGTGAAAACATGGAGCAGTTTATATCTCATTTATTTCTAGGAGAGAGCAATATGGTACAAGCAGTATAGAAAATAGTTTTGCATTTCCTTTTAAAATTAAACATATCATTAAATGATATATGTGCTGATTACTCAAGATGAATGCAATTATTATTCATCACAAATAACTAATAAAAATCATCATAAAAGAACATATACTTACACATGATCTGAAAATTCCTCTGCTCAGACATGAAAATATATGCTTACAAAGAGATTTATATCCAAATGCTTATAGCAGCTCAGTTTATACTATTAGGCAAAAATTAGACCTCAAACATGAATGGATACAAAAAACTGTGTTCTATAAATATAATACAATATTTCTTATCAATCAAGGGCAGTTAACTATTTATCCTGGCAACCATATGGATCAACTGAAAAGCAATATCCTGAGTTAAAAAAAATAAAACATAAATGATTACAAATTATAGATTCTACTTATACATAATTCTAGAAAAGACAATGTTAATCAGTAGTTATGATGGGGCAGGAAGAGAGGTGAATTTATGACAAAAAGACATGAGAGAAAATTTTGAGATGAAGGAAATGTTGTAGTTCATGGTATTTATGGTATTTATATACACATATATTTTTCAGTCTGATCAAAGTATCTACTCAACATTGTGGAGCTTTCTTGTATCAAATAATGTTAAAATTAAAAATTGAAGAATATTACAAATAGTTTCAAGGGGAAGTGTTATCTGTAAGAACAAAATTTTAATGATTGTTGAGTTTTTCCTAATGTAGTTAATGTAAATTTTTAAAATGCCACTTTTACTATTTTTTCATTTGTTTATTTTCTTTGGGATTTTAATACTGCCAGTGGAATTTTACCCACCTTTGTACAGTTCAGGAGAGAAGAAATATGTGAAAAAATATATATACTTATATATAATGAGTACTGATAGGTATACACATATGTATGTACTTATATATAGTGTAAAATTGCTGTTCAATTTCTAAGGCAGAAAAATTAGATGTAAGATTAATTTTGAAAATGCTTAATTTTATTTAAAGAAGGTAGAGGTTGAAAAATGATCTATGGATCATATAAGTAATATCTATGAAATAATTAAATCTATCAAGTAGTCTGATATTTTAATAACCTATAATAATAAAAAGATACTAGAAGGAGCATTTTCTAAAAGAATTGGTGAAAAATTTAAAAAACTTGTTGCAAAATTGAGTAAAGTTAGAGGTAAAAGTTTTAAATTCATGAACTTAATTTTAATTTGTTAAAAGATGCAAATGATATGGCACTGTTTTGTTATTTATGTGCTAAAAAGATAATCCATTATGAAAAGAATCTTTTCAGATATCGAGTCAAGATTATTTTGTAATCTGAGACTGGGAAAGTAGTCAACCAGTCATGAATTTATTTGCCCAAGGAGCCTGTCACTTTGTAGTCAGGCAGAAGCATAGAAATGCCTCTGTCCTTTGAGGATTCTCAAACTGATGATGGCTATTCTATGACCACATCACTTAGTAGAACTAAAATCGAATGGGCAGGGGTGCTTTAGTTGTATGGGTAGGAAAACAACAGTGGGTTCAGCTACTATATTCTACTTTTCTTGTAAAGTCAGAAGTTGACTGGCCTTGTGTTGAAAAATCAATAAAGCATTTATAACCCTTCATGAAAGAAAAGATTTTTGAAAGGGGAATATGTTGGTTACATGGAGAGATGACTCTGTGTGAAGGTGGGAAGGGAAGGGTTAGAGTAAGCGGATTAAGCAGTAGTGATTACAGGGAGCACACGCCAGTATTTTTGATTTATGTTAGCGTTCATGTAGTGAGCACTGTCTGGAGAATAGTGGTGCTTTTCAAACGCTATTGATGAAGCTCTAAACACACGTGGAAGCTTTGCAAAGGTGCTGGAGCGTACTGTGCTGAATGATTCTGCCTGTGCGTAGCTGCTGATCTTTTTATTTCTTAAAAGATGTGCCTGATCTAGTGTATGTAGTTAAGATAGGTGATATTTTGGCTCGAGCTTCCTAGTCACACAAAAGTGATGTTACTTTTTTCTTTAAAATTCCTCAACAGCTAAACTTACTGTTGCCCAAGATCTAGAATGAAATGATCAGTTCTCTTCCTCTCTCTCTTGTGGCTTTCACTCCTGCGCGGTTATTTAGGGTAAATTTAGTTGTCATGGGCATTTTAGGTTATTAACTATATGGCATGACTTATTTATTTTAATTTTGACTAAATCTTGGTTAAAATTTGTAACTGGTCTGTATTTGTAGTACAATTTTAGTACCCTGAGATGTCAATTCCAATGAAACCAATTATTTGATTTAGAAACCTGATGCATTATACAGGAAGATAGATATGCAACTATTTTATGAATGCATATTTCTCAACTAATGAATGTTTAGCATTCTATGAATTGGGTATATTTTCTTAAAGAACAAAATGTTTGTGTGAGACATTGTTCAAATAGATAGGCCTTTATGGTAAATCATTATTGTTGTATTTTATGATTTACATGTCCAAGCTGCTTTTTAATTTGTAAATATGAAGATGGAACAAAGTCTTAGAAAGTTCAAGAAATCTATCCATCTTGATGTAGAGTTAAACATAATATAAGATCTAAAAAACTTCCAAACTCAAAAAGCTGCTTTCTCATCCATTTTCTTTCTTAATCATTACAAAGCAAGATTTCTGCTCTAATTTTCTCTTAGATAGGTATCTTATCTGTGCATATTTTTGGCAATCTTTAAAACTTACCCTTGCACTGGTTCATTTGATTTAGTGGTGAGAAAATTTCAAAATGAAGTTATGTGAAGCCTACTTCAAGAGCAATGGTGCTGATGTGACTGGGTGGAGCAGTAAAAGCTGATTTCCTTACACTGAATCTCCTGCCTCAGGCATTACAGGTGGGTTAACAGGCTTGATGTCACTCTGTGAGTCAGGAACAGAGCTGAGGTTAAGTCCTCAGTCTCCTCAAACCCATCCTGGTACAGGAGCAAATATATGTGCTGTGCCTCCACCAGCATTTCAAAAGCTTAAGGAGCAAGCTAATTAAAACAGCTCTAAATAGGTTCCACCAGGTTGTTAGTTTCTTTTTCTCTTATTCTTTAATTGTTTTTTAAATATCTTGGATTGCTGGTACACCACTTACTATACAAATTTGTAAGGGATGCTTCCTAATTATACTTCCACTTCTCTGTTGCTTTCTTATATCAAATGATGATCTTCCTATATTGCATCACATTTTATTGTTGAAAATGTAAGATCTGAAATTAAAAGCTATAAGTTTTGCCCTAAGTTTTAAAAGAAATGTTTTAAAAAGTGACTTCTGATTCCATATGTAAGTTGCCATATTTTTTCTGGTGTTTTTTTTTTTTTTTTTTTTTTCTGGTACCAGGGATCAAACTCTCAACATCGTGCTTAACAGGTAGGCACTTAAGCCACTGAGCTAAATCCCTGGCTAAGGTGCCATATTTAAGTAGTAGCTACTCTGATTATATGTGGAGCAGAAGGGAAGTGACGTTTAATTTACATCTGCAGACAAGAAAAAAAATGGACTTTAGTTGACAACTTTTAACTTGTGCATTTACAACAAAGCCTTTATTTACGCAAAGGCCCTTGAAGAAGAGAAAGATTAGCCACTGAACAACTGAATTAAAATATTTCCTTTGGATCAATTGCCAAAATGAATCAGGGCAGGGTGGCTGGGGGGGGGAGGGAAAAAGTGGGGGGGGATATAGCGAGGATGGAAGTGAGAGGGGGACAGAGAGAGAGAGAGGAGGAACAAAGAAAAAATTAGCAAATAACAGATTAAATAATTAATTTGACATACAACTCAGAAAAGTGAACAGTTACCTTGCTTATAAGTAGGGTATAGTCACTTTTTAGAGTTTCTTGTTTGTGGATGGGGGCTTTGATTACTTTGAAAATCAATGTTATGAGTCTTCCCCAACAAATTCATCATATACTATACCTATTTAAATATAACCTCAGGTAGTTCCTGAATTTCTTTAAATTCCAGGGTCTAGTTTAAGAAATCTCATACTTAGTTAAAGCACTTAGAAAAAAATCTAGCCTAAAAATTTTAAAAATGGAATATTTTTAAATAATATTGGACCCAGTCTATGAATTTTTAAATAATTATGTAACTCTGATGCATTTTCTCAAGAAATAATCTAATCCCCAAAACTACCAACTCTAACATTTGAAATCCCTTGTTTTCTTATGTCATTGCTCTATGAAACAATGGTTTTAATTAGTGTGGTTATAAAATTAAGCAGAGAAAGGAACAGTAAAAAATCATTTGAAATTCGAATGCAAATGCTTGCCCATTAGATTAGTAGAAAACTGTATCATTATACAAAGATATTTAAATTTACAAATTCTGCACTTATTCTCAGTATTTAATGTAAATTTTTGTATTTCCTGGTAGAAAAAAAATTTTGTGTCTGACCTACATTTTTCATACTTTGGGCTTTTTTAATCGCTGATGATGGTAATATAGTTAGTTGGTCAACATCATCTACCTCATACTCGAGAAGAGGCACCTTTTCTAAATCAGCTAATATATGTAGATAATAGGTTGCTTTGATTGTATATTTAGTCTTGATCAGCTTCTGAAAGATTTTGCTGTGATTTAAACTGCTTGAATTTCAGCTTACAAACCAGTTTCTTTGGAACAGGCAAACACGTTAAAATAGCAATTACTTTCGTAATTGCAAATAGCTGAAAGTTCCTGGATATTTGATGCTCTTATTCTAGATTTGATTTTCAATATGTTTTTGATTGCCTGCCTCAAATTTCTTTGCATTTTCTTGCAGTTATATATATATTTTTAAACCATGTTCATAGTTTTAAGCTCATCAGGAAAAAAATTAAAAAAGAAAATCAGTTGGGTGGAATAGGAAGGATGCAGGGAATAAAACAACAGTAATAAAAAGTTCCACTCTCTGAAGATGCCTTCTCCCCTTGTAAAGAGCTTCATTCAAATACAAACATTTTCTTGATCCTTCTATGTTTATTTTCAAATAATGTGTTAATTATAGATTTTTTGCAAACTCAACCTGAATTATAAAAGGATTAAGCTTTCATGGAGAAAGGAATCAGACTTTTTTTCTCCCAATTTCACACCTTTCCTATCTACACTTCTTTCCTATCTATGAATGGCTGAAAGTTTTTAATAGCTCTCAAACATAATACATGGTGCAAAAATGTTCTTAAGGAGACAGTGTTTCCTCAGAATCTTACTGGGTTTCTTGGAGTACTATTTGCCCTAGTCAGAGTCTTTGTTAGTCTTTGGTTTCCTAATTATAATCTTTTATATGACTTCATGGCCTTAAATACAATTCTCTTTCCTTGAGACAAAACATTTTTAATTTAGTGAAACTTAAATTAACTTTAATAAAGGCATTAATTAAAAATAAAAATTCTCAAAATTATTTTTGTGCATTTTTCTCAAATTATTTAACTTTTCATATGTAGATGATGGAGCAGATAACGATCACAGTATTATACATACATGTGATAAACATAATTCAGGCATATTAGAAATCAATAGTGTGTATTTTATTGTATGCTGCACTATGATATACAATAGGGAGACTTAAATAAATCATTTATTCCCAGTCACGATTGATGACCTCATAACTCATGAGTGACGGGACAAAGCAGAGCCCCAAATGAGTTATGAAATGTCATCAATAACACGTTGAAACAAATGATTTATCCAGTGTCACAGCCCATTGTGTGTTCAGTTTATGCAACAGCAGTTAATGATAAACACACTTCAAGTGGGTGCGGTTTGTATTTATCTGTTATATGTGCACATAGTCTTACGTTATTTTACACCGGGTTTGTATTTATTGGCCATGAAGAAAATGGTCAAAGTTGAAATAGGAATATGTATTGTGGAGAAGATATGGTCTTTATATATATAAATCTCCACTTGACCAGTTCTTCCCTCTTTTTTTATTCTTCAAAATGTATCTCTATCCTAGCAAAGAAAACGGACCTAAAATATCTGCAGCTATGTAATTCATATTGTTTCATTTTTAGTTGACATTCTAGGAGACAGAAGAATTAGTTAGCATGATTTTTAAAGTTAAAGGGTATTATATAAATTTAACACTATTTTCCTTCGTATGTTTTTTTTCTGACTATATAATTTAGAATGAAACAATTTTACATCTCATATTCAAATACAGTAACACTGTGAGACTATTTTTATTTTCCAACCTCATCCCATGCATATTATGTATATTTGTAAGTCCAGCATACTTCATATAGAAACCTTATTTAAAATATTAAAATGATCTTACATTCTCATTGTATATTTAGTGATGTGCTTCATTGAGTGTAGGGATATTGGTGGTTCCTGGAAGCTTACCGTTGTGGTTAACTTGATGAGGTTCACATTCCAGACTCAGAATTGCTATTAACTTTTTGAGAAAAAGTGGCATTTAAATGGAATGTCAAGTTTGTTTGTTGGAACTGAATTAAACATCTAAATATTGTGACACTCTCCTTAAGTATTTTTAATACTGATTCACAAAGAGCACCAGAGTATTGTTAGATAGAACTTTATGAAGTGAAGAGACAAAAACAAAGTTTGTCATGCTGGACCAGTTGTGTAAAGTTAAGTAAACCTTGCTTCTACCTGAAATGAACAACTGGAAAAAAGGTAAAGAGATGATCACACATAAAGGTATCTTTTTGAGGTTTCAGACAACACCTGCAAAAGCAAATATGTCAAGTTCTACAGCTTTCTTGTGATTCCTATAGATTTTAACTTGACAGTGTACTCTGAAAAGGTGCACTTCTTGAAACATTTACTGTCATCACTGTAGTCTAATCAAATATATTAGGTTGAACTATACTATAAGGTTTCCAAACTTGATTTTCTATTTCTTATTTCCTAACAATATATTCTGCATATAGTAGCTCTGAGCAATCTTAAAAATTTAGCATTTCCCCATGTATAGCTTTTTAGTGACTGTGAATTATATTTGACAAATCTAAGTCACTTTAACTTGATCTGTAACTACCACCTGTATAACTTCATGCCTTTAAAGTCTCCAATCTCATCGTGATTCATTTTCCTTTTCACTTTATCCACATGCCCCGTTTTTTGTTTTATTTTGTTTTCCATTTCCTCAAAAGGGTCTTTACTGCTCTTCTGATAGGAGTTTCTCCCCTTTGCCTGGCTATAGCCTGTACCTCATTTAGGAATCTCCTAAAATGACATTCTTAGAGAGAGAATTCTTCCCTGAATCTTAATGTAAGTCAGGTCCCATTATCATCTGACATTCTATATTTCCTTTGTGATGCCCATTGCAATTGTTATTTTCTGTTTATCTGCGTGATAATTTGTTCAATATGTCCCCATGAAGGCATTAAGCTCTAAAAAGGAGATCATAGATGTTATTCATTATTTTTCCCCCAGTGTTATTTCAGTGCCTGGCATCCAATAAACCCTTAAGAAACAGTTTTGAAAAAACAGAGGTTTTGGTTTGAAAATAGCACAATAGAAGACATTAATACTAAGTTCCTTTGAATAATTTGGTTATTGATCAGCTATTACATAAGTAAAAATCCTAATGTTGTGGAGATTTACTAGACTATACAAGAATGCTTTATTCTTAGAAGATTAATACTAAATATGAGCAACTAAAACCACTTCAAGTATTGATTAAATAGTTACTGGAAAGTGGTAAGGAAAAGATAAACAAATGGTAAATAAACAAATATTGTTATTCCCCACATTGAACTGTGCTTATAGTCTTGATGACATCATCTAAAATTAAAATACAAGTATATAGCCTGAGAAAGTATAAAAAGATCAGTGATAGTAATTGCTTGTCAGCAATGCCCCTGAGTATATAATTGGCTAACACACAAGAATAGAAAGATGGTATAGACACTTCCCTAGAGATTTTAATTGTGTGTATATTAAAAATGGTTAATACTAATAATTATGATACAGTTTTCTGCTCTAGTGTTTGTAATCAAGAAGAGTAATTTTTTTTATTTGAGCTGGCTGTACTTCCTTCACCCAGAGTTGTGATTTATTTCTATCCCAGAATTCCTGGATCATGACATATATGTGACCTAAAACTTTGGTTTTGAAAAAATAGCCCTGAACTTGGGAAACACCAGAACCAAGGCATGTTCCTTAACAAATGGAATGCCTCATCAGAAACAGTAGAAGGAGTCAGAGATGTTTCATCTGGGAAAATTAAGATATTATAATTGCCTTTCAAGGTATTTGAAGTCTTGACAAATATGAGAAAAATATGTCTTGATGTCAGTGATTCAGGTGGTAAAAACTTGAGTTCATGGATAGGATAGACTATCCAGGTGTTATAATTTGACATCAACTTCAAAATGTATTAATTTTACAAGTTGATCATGGAATAGGTCATCTTGGTAATTGCTGAGATCTCTATTACTAGTTAGTAATAGATAGCTTAATGAAATAACTTGTATGGGAAGGGGATGAGCCAAGTTCTCCATAGTATTGCTGCTTCCCTAAAGAGCAGTGGTAAAAGAATTACCAGTTTTTCATGCAAGTGACAAAATATATTATACAATTTGAAATATATAATCTGTCTCATATAGGATATAATTACAAATATGCATGTAACACCTCTTTTTATTATGAATTTCCATCTATGCATTTATTTGACGGAATTGAAAACTGTATATTCAAAGCTATGTGAATTATCCCAACTGTCAGTTTTGAGTTTTCAAAGTGTTTACTGTTTCCTCACAGTGTTTCTAATTTTTCACATTACAAATATAAGGCTTTGTTTCAGTAACTAATGGATTAGACTCTTTCAACTTTCAGATAATCAGTTCTGCGACCATAAAGATTCTTTCAAATCAGAGAAACTCTATGTTCTCTGGCTTACAGCTTAAAAAAAAGAATTTGTTTTACCTGCCACCATAAGTCAAAAATCTATCATTGTGTTCTTTGGTCATCATACTATGTTTTTGAAACACCATTCATTTTCCCGAGTTCTGTCTTTAGAAGGCACTACATTTCAGATGACCTTAGGTAATAATTAGCTATTTTACAACTGTTGCTCATGTTCTACTGATATTCAACCCTTTGCAGCAATCAAGTCCTCATTTCTTTAAAGAAAACTCAGACACTTTTTTTGTGTGTGTTGACAGAGTGGTTTGCCTAATTTCTAGTAGTTAAAAGTCCTTTTGGATTTTTTTTAGTTTTTATATTTTTTATTGGTACCTGTTTGCAGTAGATAATGATTATATTTGTGTGTGTGTGGGGGGGGTTGGTACACATACATAAAACATCTCAATTCTTTTTTAATCTCTTTTCCCTCCTCTCCTTCCATCTCTTGGCCCTGTTCCAACTGAAAAAGACCTACACCCTACTTCCTTTTATCTGTCTTTTATTTTGTTCATTACTTATATTTTGAGTTTCTCATAGAAAAGAAAAGTTGTAATATTTCAGCTTGTGTGTCTGATTTATTTCACTTAACTTTATGATCTCAGGGTACATCCATTTTTCAAGAAGCAGGATAAATTTGAGAATCTCACTTTTGAGTATTTGTCTACAGTTATCACTGATAAATGATATATTTGTCAGAGATTTATTTGCCGATAACACAAACTAGCTCAGCAATTTTAAACAAAAAGAAATGAAATTTTTTTAAAAATTAGCTACTTAGAAAATTTTGGGAATTTAAAAGGATCAAGAGCTGCATTTTCCTTGCAGGGAAACTCCTAGAATAATGTTGTGTAACAATTCTGCCATGGAAGTCAAAAACTGACCCAGTGAAGGAGCTGGGGAACCAAGAAGCTATCCTCAAAATTACAGATTTCAGAGCTGTGTTGCACCTCCTTGACATGACCCAGAACAAATTAGGTTATCACAAATTCTTTCCCACTGAAATTAGTGCTCAATTAAAGTAACGATAAGGGTTATCTAATTGCACTTAAACTACATCCGGACTTCCATATAGAATATAGTGAATATAGTTTTAGCTCTCTGGCTTCTGTGACACAATGTCAAATTTGTAGTAAAATCTCAGATTACTAATTATTTTTATTTCTACAAAGAAAAGATATTGCTTCAGTGCATAGTACTGTTTGGGGTAGAATCGTGCCTTGTGTTATCTTTATTTATTATTTGTTTTGGCAGAAAGTAATTTTTATGAATATAGTCTTGATTTTAAAATGTTCTAATGAAAAACGTCTTAAGATTTTTGTTCTTAGTATAGTCACTTTACTGTAATTTTTATGTAGCTATCTATAGTGAAGCTATTATCTTATCATGAAGTTTTGCAACAAGTCACACAATTTTGTGCATTTTGTATTTGTTAAACAAATTTTAGTGTTATGAAGACAATAAGAAGAGCCTAAGAATATGGTGAATAAGTAAAATACAATGCTTTTTGATGTCATAATATGGTCACAGTATTTTATTTTAAGTTCAATATTGTTTCTGGTAACTCCCTGAAACTGCCTGTTTTTATAAATATTGCCTTGTTTATTAAAGTATATGATAAACAGTGTCAAGACCAGAGATACTTATATAAGTAATAATGAAATAATAACAAAATGATTATAATTGCTAAACTCAAACTATGACTCTTAAATATTGATCGAAATATTGACAAAATATACAGATGTGAAAGAATCAGCAGTTCTACAATGTTGAATTTCTGTAGAAGATTAGGGATAGAAGAGATCTTTAAGGATTATCTAGTTAAACATCTTATTTCATACATAAAGATCCTGACAAATAGAGTTGAAAGTTGTCTAGTCATAACTGTGGTTGTCAGGCCAAAATTAGCAGTCTTTGCCTTGAAGTCTAGTTTGTCCGGATGTATTATTACTATAAACTTCATTTTCTTTTAATATTCATCACCTCTCTACTCTTTATCCCATGATTCTTTCAAAGTAGGAAGGAAATCAAAATGTTAGTTTCAGTACTGAAAAAATTTTACTGCTATTTAAAAGGCAGATTATGAAGGAGATACATAAACGTTTGCCCTACCATAGGCAATATATCAGCACATCCCTTTTCATTGCCCAGTAACTTCTTTTTCATCTTCATCAGAGTGAAGCAAAGTTACCATGTGAAGATATTGTCAGATTTATTTCATAACAAATTTGGACTTTTCCAGAATTAAACCAAAGGGAAAATTGTTGCACTTGTCTGTGTAACAGGAACAAATGTTAAATACAGTTATTAAGATACACCATTGTGTGGAGAGCCCTGCCTTTCAGGGTTTGGCAGTTGAGACAACACATTTCTCTTAACCATTTGCCATATGACTAGTGTACGGGGTGCTCTGGAAAAACAAGAGAAGTGTGCATGATAAAGCCTTTGTACCCTACCAGGGAAAGGTAAATACCCTTATTTACCATCTATTCTCAGCTGTAGGAAAAAAGAGGGAATTTGAAACACTGAACTGTAAGATAGACCCCAAAATTATAATACTAATTTTGGTTCTTAAGCAGCTCAGAATATAGCACCAATGAAAGCAAAGTTACACCCTTATTTTTTTCTTTTTTGTTATTTCCTAAAAGAAACCTCATTGGTGGGATATAATGTTTAATTCTTTCCTGTGTTGTTTTGCATTTACTGAATTTCTTTAATTACATTCGTAGAAGTGTCAAGTAAATGGATTAAAGCCTGGCAATATTAATTTTAAGTATATCAATGTTTCCAACCTTGTGATGGATTTATCTTCCCTCTTCCTTGAAAACAAAGCAATGATTCAGTGTTTTAATTTGGTTTTATTTTTCCATTTTAATTCTGGTTCTTGTAAATATAGTGCAAATTAATTTCATAAAAATCTAGACTTACGATGAAAAGTGAATAAAAATCTATTAAAGCTTTTCTTTTGGTTTATTTTTAATCTAGGTATGTGATCTTAATAGTTAATGCTTGGATTCCTGGTTGAGAAAATTTAAAAAATTTGCCACACCTTTTCCCCTCTCATTATTCATAATCACTACCATAGTTTGTGGGAAATATCATTTATCTCCATTCAGCTCTGTGCTATGAAGTTAAACTGCTTAATACTAACTTATAAATTAATTTTGTGTTTTCTTTCCAGAAATCTAGTGAATTAACCATCCTGCGAGCTTCTGTGAGACCCTATGAGACAGATTTTTTTTTGTTGTTTTTTTGAGACAAGGTCTCCTTATACAGTTCAGGCTGGCCTTGAACTCACTTTGTAGCCCAGGCTGGTCTCAAACTTGCAACAATCCTGCCTCAACTCAGCCTCCCAAGCGCTAGGGTTATAGGCATACACCACCACACCTGTCTGACACAGGATATTTTAACTGATCTTTCTTTTGCTTTTTCTTTTTATGTTGCCTGTCTTTTTGTAAGAGGTAGAAATTTTAAATTAGAAGGTGTAGCAACTTCTCCAATAGTGAGATGATATGTAGTCCTTGGACCCATGCTTTCTACCCTGTTCTATTTGGCATCACTCATATAGGACTTCAGCTAGAACCAACTAAGCCACCAAGGCAATTAAATCATGTGGGAGATATATTATTTTGTCTTGGTGTTGCAAACAAACAAACAAACAAACAAAGGCAGTTATTGAAGTTCTAAGTTTAAGCTGGTTCCTAAGTACCAGAGCATCATGGTGGACATTTAATTACTCATGACTAAAGTTTGTGTTCTTAAAATGGCACCTTGTGCCGGGTTAAATGGCAAATAAGTTCCTTTGAGTGAAAAGTGGTGCTCCATGGCTGATCAATAAGTATTTTCTGGATCTCCATGAAGGGGCTCCAGACATTTCAGTTACTGAGTTGGTACGGAGTTCTTATGAAAGGCATTCTCTCAGAAGTTAATAAAAATGATAAATTTAGCAAAATGGCAAATGGATGTTGAGGTGAATTGCTCTCAGGAATAAATTGATCTTCAGCATATTGATATAGAACTAATCTGAGCTATCATCCTTACTAAGTTTTTGTCTGAAGACTACAATAACTTATCATGCTGGTTCTATTCATTGTCCTTGTCAAAAGTGACATTTCTGAAAACACCAATCAGATAGACTAGTCTCAACCTACACCGTAAAATCATTCTCAGTGTTCTTAGCATAATTTCATCTGCTCTGGCCTCTACTGCTTTCACCAGCTCATCATGCACTTTTCCCCTTCTCATTCTTCATTTTTGTGTTCCAATCATTCTGTTCTCCCAAATCCTTTCTTAGTGCTTGTATATATGCTGCAGTTTGTTCCCACATTTTCCCTTGATAACTCAAAATATATGTATATATATATATATTTTTTTCACTCTTCTTTATGTAAAGGACTTGCCTGATTAAATTTATTTACAACTATTGATAATTACTTTTCTTGAAGGTGCTTATATTTTGATATCTCTCTCCACTCCACAGCCTCAGAATGAAGATAATTGCCTCTTATTATGGGCTAACATCACTTTTTAGACTCACATACTAAGGCACGTAGGCATTTTATAACTATATATTTTCTTCTTCTTGATTATGATCCTGATACTAGGGATTTTCCTTTTGTCTTTATGTTTCTTTTCTGTTTCAGTCTCTGGCTTAATAGAGACACTGAAAAATATGTATCAAATGGATGAAATAGGCACATCAATGCTAAAGCTCTAGGTTTCCTGATTTGTAAGAAAATATTCTTTTACTTAATATTGCTATATCTCAGTTCTCAGGGTGAAAAGTAGAAGACACCTTTGATTTACTAAAGACACATTTTTATAATATTTGAAATTTATGATTTTTAAAATAAAATATGATGAATATTTTATAACATTGAGAATGTACTAGTTTTATAAGAAGAAAATAATTAAAATTAAATAAAATTATATGACTAGTAATGGCTTTCTCAGAATGATTAATCTATGAGTAGTCTTATTTCTGTATATTACTATAGTGCCAGTATGGAAATGTTCATAAGTATTATGTCTTTTGCTGAAAAACTGTCATTACTGTCAAGAAATGCTCCTGCTTTGGAGTGTATGTGCTAACAATACAACTAGGAAGATAAAAACAGGAAAAGAGCTATATCTAAAATCTTGGCAGATTTTCCACAGGGCATGACAAAATCAACATGAATAAAATCCCTAGTGTATATATCTCATAGTTTACATGTTTTATGTTTTGCTGATGAACTCTAAGTCTCTCAAGTATATTGAAGCAGTTTGTATTTCTTTATCATTTTAGAAACCAAAGAAAAGATAAATTTTGCCTTTGAAAATAGAGAAATTTTCTAAGTGTGACTTGTGAGATTGTGTAGATTTTGAGTAAAATTTGAACTAGGATTCAGGTTTCCTTTTTCTCTTAATCTGTTATCAGTTTATATTCTCAAGGAGAGATCCTACATGAGTGTATACAAAATGTGCTATCATTGAATTAAGTTTCAATATAAAGACTGGAGAAAAATTTTATTGAGTTTGACATCACATTTTTTGTTTTTCTGAGACAGGGTCTCATTATGTAGTTCAGGCAGGTCTTGAACTCACTGTGTAGTTCAGTCTCACTATGTAGTTCAAGTTGGCTTCAAACTCACAGCAGTCCTACCTGGGCCTCCTAAGTGCTGGAATTAGAGACATACACCACCATACCTGGTGACATTGCATTTTTTAAAACACAGAAATTTAAAAATACAGCTTCTACAACTTCTGCTAATTTATATAGATAGATATAGATATAGATGTTCATCCCTAAGAAATAATTAGCTTAATGGATATTGTTTGCAAAGCTTTCTGAAAGCAGGATCAATTTTATATTTGAACAATTTTACCTAACACAACCAGTTTCTGAGTGTTCATTTCAGTACTCTGTTCAAAAGATTCATAATCTCTACCTTTGAATATGATATATTCATCAAGTGTTGGTTTCAGGAATTTTAAACAGAAATGTATAACAGGAATTTTAAAAGTTACATTGAAACTATGATTATAGGATTGCTAATGAACTAACATTGTTTAAGATTATGTGAAATAAGTCAGACACACAGCTTAAATATTTTATGGTTTCTCTTATATGAGAAATTATATATATATATATATATATGTTGTATATATTATGTATACCTAATATATATAGAGAGACAGAGAGTAAGAGAGACACAGAGAGAGAGCAAAATAGAAGGTAGAGAAATAGTAAGTAAGCAGAAATTCAAATCATTCCTCAACTCCTCTACTCTGTGGATTAAAAACATTCAATACATAAGCTAATTTGTATCATTTATACTACCAGTTTTTTTATTTCATTGAAAAGAAAGTTTTATGTTATTATCTTTTCTTTTTGTAAGAGAGAAACTTTTTAATCTATGGCTTGTACTTTGATTAACATTTTGGCCATTCTCTTAGATTATAATACACAGTATGTTAACTATTGACATTCTCTAATGAATTTGTGTAGACATAAAAAGAATGTGTTTTTATATTTCTTTATTAATATCTACATGTATTATGTTAAAGTTAAAAATATTAACATAAATATGGATTTAGACGACTTGTTACAAAGTCCAGGAAACTGACAGATATTTTAAGTTTTATCTTAAATTAGAAAATAGTCTCTTATAAATATATACTCAAAATTTGACAATTGTATATAGAATTCAAGTTATAAGACATTAGAGAGAATATGGCAGGGGAAGAAGTGTTGTTTGAGAATCAAGATAGTTACTGTTCCATTTCAGCCAAAGAGCTGGGTGATTTTGGAGTATCTTTGCTGTGTCTGGGGCTTCCCTTTCTCATTTATCAAATAATTTCTCAACAGCTGAATTCTAAGGATTTGTTGTTACCTTTTCAAAACCCTGAAGTACTAAAACATACCTGATGGAAAAAAGAGCATTCTAAACAATAGATCATATATACTGGATTGTAAGTGATTGAAAGCTCATGCTCTGTTCCCCTTTATCTATAGGTGAATTGGGTTTCAGTATTGTGTCTGTATCATGTCCTGTTTCTGACTCATGCGATTATCTACTTCTTTGGAGCCTTGTTTTGTGCTACATTGATTTCTACATTGAAGTAGAAGTTATAACCCCTCTACATTCCTGTACAATGTAGGCTAACAACAACTAGATAGATATGTTGGGGTTACCTTACCCAACAAGACACCAAACTTGAAATAGAAGCAAAATACATCTTACTGTATTTGCATACTTTTCAGAGTGGAATGTTATTAACAGTTATGGGGATGACTATTAACCAACACATGAGAGACATATACAGGAAATATTAGAAGCATAATTTTAATGTATCATGTATAGATTTGTGTGGTGATCTCTTTTACTTATTCTCTCTCCTTTTTAGGTAGAGAGAGAAAACATTTAGGTTTAAATAATGGGAAAATTTTGATTAAAATAAATAAAATGTGCTCTTTGCTTTTTCTATGTAGAACAAAATGAGTTGCTAAATAGAAGGGCTTAAATTTGAACAGAGATTCTGTTATATATAATCCAGCAAATACTACTGAAATATGCATTTTTAGTATACTCATCTTGTTTATATTTCCATGAAAGGTCAAAAGTACCTCCCACTGATCTATGTCTGCAATCCCTGAAACATTGATTGAAATTCTGTGTAATGTGGAATTGCTGAATCTAGTGAACCATAACTTATGTAATTTCTATTACACTTTATCAGTTACCTTTTAAAAGAGTTTAAGGGTGAAACTTTCTGTTGTAGCCAGTGGCAACCTGATAAATACTTGCTTTTTAAATACTAACTTTAGCAGTTTGTTTGACTTGATGAAGTCAAATTTGGTATGAATTTATTAAAGGGATTTGAATGTAAAATTTAATTTTGACATTTAAATTTTGAAATGGAAGAGTATGAGAATAAAGAAGATGTATTTTATGTTGTGTGAAAAACAATCTTTTCATGCACAGTAAGAAAAAGTAGCTAAAGATGTATTTGAAAACTTCTTTTGCAAACTCTCAATTCAAAAGCTGTTATATGATAAGTTATAGAAACCTATTTACTCTTGGGAAATTATTTTACATTCTTAGTTTGTCTTAAATAAGACCTATCCCTAAAGCAGGAAATTTTGAGAAAGCTAGGGAATAGGAATTTTTCTATTCATTCATGCAAGGGAGTAGAATTTCAGGATCATTAAATAATTCTTATTTTCTTGAGTAGCAGACCATAATTATATTAGAGCTCCTTGAAGACTGGAGACTTCTAGGTTGAAAATTTTCAGTAAAAGAAATACTGTATCTTCTGGTAATATGGTATGGGGTAGGGATACCTACAGATTGTTTTCAATACAAATGAAATCTTAACTTCTTTAAATAGTCTTGAAACTTGTTTTATTTTTAATCCTAATTACCAGCCCCATTTTTTATTATTTTATTCTTTCTTTACCGCCCTAGATGTCTTCGTATTTCTAATGTTTGCCATAGCTCCAAGCCATATAATAATTCTAAATCTAAATTTTATTTATCTGATTCTCCCACTTCCAATTCTTTATGTCTTCTTATTAAGTCCAATTTCTTTCTCTAAACTCGGTTCAAACATCTCTCCCTAGGAAAGCCTTCCTTGATTAGGTCAACTCTATTTTCTATGCTTATTTTAGCTTTATACTTTTATAAAATAAATTAACACAAATTTGTAATAAATGTAAGTTTATGAAAATAGGAAAACATAAATTATACTTTTCTTGAATTAGGAGTCTGCACATGATTTTGTACCATAGATCTGCTTTGTTCTCACAAGGCTATAATCAAGGTGCTTGTTGAACTGATGTTCTCATTGTAGGTCCAAAATCTTTTATAGACTCACTGACTGTTGGAAAAATTCATTTTCCTTAAAGTTATATGATGTAGGTTCTCTTTTTTTGTGCTGTTGACCAGAGGGTTTCTAGTTTTACACAGTTCCATGCAGTGTGACTCTCATAAGAGGATCATGACATGACTGTTAGCTTTCTTCAAGGCAGCAGCCATACATCTTTCTGATGTTTAACCTTACTTTAAAGCTCTTCAGATTAAACCAGACCCATATAGGTAGACCAAAGACATTCTCTCTTTTGATTAATTAAAACCTAATCATAATAAAACTATATATTTGCATGTTCTTTCTAGGCTCAAAGGATGAGAATTATACAGCAGGGTGCACAGTTCTTAGTGGAGGGGGGACATTCTAGTATCCTGCCTGCATCTGTGCTATCTCATATGTTTCTTTCCTTTTACCCCAAAATGTAGTTTAATTGTATACTTATTTCTGTAATTCTTTGATAAGTGTAAGTCTTCTTCACTAGCATATAAACTTCACAAGAACAGAAAAATGACATTTTTGAGAGATTCTCTTTGTTCACTAGTAATTTTTGCATATCAGCAAAATGTTTAAGTGACTAAATGTTTAAATAAATGAGGTACTTTTATTGATTGAATAAATTAATTACTGAATGAGTTCTACTGTAACTATCAGGCAGTAGGTGGGCATTCTTGGATCTACAGTGGATCCTTGTCTTAAAAACTCAATTTGTTTGTGAGGACTGGTTGTAACTCAAGACTGTTTTTCTCATAAGAAATAATGGAATTACCTACAGTGTGCTCTGAACCTCCCAAAGCATCCCTTAATTAACATTTCAAATAAAAAAGGATTGTATAATGTATGTAATTTATCAGAAACACCAATAATTTTCCTACTGCATACACCAAAAAGTTGTAACATGGGCCCAGTTTACCAGAAACAACAATTTCATACTGTACTCACCATTCAAGCTGACATCTTTGGTTTGCAGGAAGGGAGGATGAAATGGAAAGTGCTTAGTGTTTAGAAGAGAGTCCCTTTCCATAAGAACATCAGCAATCTGAACCTTTGGTGTCCTTTTTCTCCTTGAGAGAGTCTGTAGCCCAGTAGGACCTACTTCTGGCTTACTGGGCCTCAACTTTTTCAGAACTATAATCTGGGCTAAGGTTGTCTGTTTCTGTCTTTTCTTTAAAACTGTTCTGTAGTATGACATAGCACTGTCATTAGCAAGTAAATATAACAACTGGCTTTTTCTCTGTCTGGGTGGATCTTCTCTAAAAATGTTTGTAGCCCTGTCCATTTTTTTTCAGGATTTCCTTTATTTCAGAAGGACTTGCTATACTGATTGTTGATGCTCCCCCTCCTCTTCATACAAGATTGAGTGCATTCATATGGTCATAGACTCCCCCTCCTCTTCAGAAAGCTCCTCAGCTGCCATTCTCTATTGCTGAGTCAGAAGTTTCTGAAGTTGCCCTGTAAACAGTTCTTCTGAGTGTTCCTCCACCAGTTCCTCAGCATCTCCACTGTTTACCTGAAAGCCTGTGACTCTGCTATAATGACAGTGTCACCAACCACAGGACCACTTGAAGGAGCAGCTCCTCTGCACAGCATTCAGAGTCTCTCTACTCTAAATTTAGGGCACACTTTCTTTCAGGCATATCTCAGTGTCTTTAGAGAGACATTGGTTCAGGATTTCTCAAGTAATCCCATACAGGAAAGGATCATAGCTTTTCTACCTTGTGTAACACTATTGATTGTCATTTACTAATTTGAGTAACACCTTTAGCAACACTTGCTTTCTTACAAAATCTTTTCTCTGATTGTTGAGATGGTGAGTTTTGACATGAGTACATATATTAGCAAGGTTGGTCACATGACCACCACTTCTATATTTCTCCGCAGTTTCCTTCTTTTTGACTGTGATTGCTTTGTTTACCTTCTTCTCCTTCCTTATCTTCTTTTTAGATTTTTTTTGGGGCCGTTTTGATAGCAGAAATTGACCAACATTTACGTATGTTTATATTCTCTTGCATCGCTAGTGTTTGTCTACAACTGCACAAGCAGCCAGCATTTAGGTTGTAACTCAAGACCTTTGTTAAACTTAAAATTTCAGTTGTAACCAAAGTTGCTTGTATGTGGGGGTCGATCATAACTCTTGGGTTCACTGTATTTATTCCCTACATCTATCCACTGAAAGATAGGTGCTTAATATCAGAAGCAAGCATCTATTTTGAGGTAACACAATGAAGAAATGGCTCCCTAGTTTCCAATCCTAATGGAGTTTATTTTTGTTGCAGCCTTTCCTGGCATTATGAGCATTTACTAACCTTCATACAGATATATCACAGTGCATCTATATCTTTGAGGAAGGCTGCATTTTCTGAAGAAGTAAGCTGAACCCATTTGTCTTCATCTATTTGGGCTGCACAAAGATAAATTTTAGCTAGGTGTGCCTGTAATGCCAGCATTTGGGATGATGGTTCAGGGAGATCTTTGTGAATTTGAGGCCAGCCTGAACTATAAGCAGAGTTCAAGGCTACTCTGACTATATAAGAACTGTTTCAAATAAATAATGTATTGTGTAGGTTGTAAACAATAGAATTTATTTTTCATAGTTGTGGAGTATGGAAATTGGAGATCAAGATGCCAGCATGGGTGGGTTCTGCAAAGGGCTGGCTTTCTTTGCATACTGCTATCTTTTTACAGAATAGGAAGACAGGAAGAGAGCTGTTTATCATCTTTTGTGTAATGACTAATCTTACTCATGAGGACATGTTAGCAGCCCACCTAACACCCTAGTGCTACATTTAATCACTGAGAGTTAGAATTTCAACATATGAATTTTGGGGAAGCACAAATGTTTGGTCCATTACAGTATGGGAGACTCAGATTTTTTCAAAAAGAGGATGATTCCAGAGATGATAGCATAAAATTTCAATGATGTGTGTGTGTGTGTGTGTGTGTGTGTGTGTGGTATGAATTTTTGTTTCTAAAACAATATTTTTATCCAGGTATGGAAGTGCATGCCTGCAATCCCAGCACTTGGGGAGGTTGAGGATTTCTGTGAGCTCAAGACCAGCCTGGGCTACATAAGTGAGTTCAAAACCACCTTGAACTACATAGTGAGACCATGCCTCAAAAAGACAAAAGCAAAACAAACAAACAACAAAAATCCTGGAATGTTGATTGCAAGAACTCTCCATTGACAGAGGCTTTTTTCCCCTTATCCATATTTTCTTTTAAAAATAGCAATTCAAATCACATAATTGGAGTGTCCTACAATGCTCTAAATCACTGCTATGATTGTCTTATCTATTGTGGGGTATAGAGATTTAGGGCTGTAGATTTTGCTGTAATGGTATTTTTTAATTTTTAAAATTTTAAACAGAATAAAACAAAGGAAAGCAAAACAACAAAACAAAGCAAATGAGAACAGAACAATATAAGCAACACAGAACTTCTAAACAAGACAACAGGATATCAACAGTGGCTGCCATAATGTCTCTGGTTTTCTTCAAAATAGTTGCCTGTACCTTCACACACAATAATATCAAACATAACAAAATAGTATGAAACCAATCAAAAGAATGAAAGCATCACAGGACTTCAAAATCAGATAATAGAAAATGAACAATGGCTACTATAATATGTCATTTTCTTCAAAAAAATTGTCCATACTATCATGCATAATAAAATCAAATAAAACACAACGGAGTAGAACCAATCAAAGCAAAAGGATAAAAACATGATAGGACTACAAAACAAGATGATAGGAAATCAGCAGTGGCTACCATAATTTCTCATTTTCTTCAAAATAGCTATTTTGATTTTACATAATAAAATCAAACAAAAAATCAGAATAAGACCAATTAAACAAACAAATGAAAGCATTGTAAGACTTCAAAGCAAGATAACAGGATTAATTAGCAAAATACATCCCATTATATTCAAAACAGCTGCCCATATCATCAAAGTAAAATCTAACAAAACAAGACAGAACAAAACCAAACTTAACCTAAACCTTAAACCTAAACCTTAGCCAAACCTAAAATTGTGAAAATAATACAAGAGTTCAAGACAAGACAATAAGAAATTAACAGTAGCTACCAGCTTCCTCTTCCAGGTGTTTCCTCCCCTATCACTTTTACAATATCTATTGTGCTTTTTGGATATCATTAACTCCTTCTGTTTTTTATGCTGGGGCTCACCTGTCTGAGTTCAAACTGTTTTGCCCCTGAACATGGTCTCCAGTTGTACCCATTTATCTACAGGAGCCTCAAGATTATTATACTTTATAGCTGGGTAGCTTTCCACTGCATGAAAATGCCATATCTTTCTTATCCATTCTGTGGTTGATGGGCAGGTTTCCCTTGCTTTTCTAATCACCAGGGGTGCATGGAGGTGGGGCTGCTTCTCTCTGTCTGTGTGTTTACACTGGGACTCCTGCCATGATGGCAGACATACAGGAGTGTGTTTGTCTGATTCTCCTCACAGGTGATGGCTGTCCGAAGGAACCAGTGGCCTCCAATGACCTATAGCTGAATGGGTCTTACCTGGCTGCATGTCCCTGCTCCTCCTAGCTGCCCAAGGAGTCTTCTGGTGGCTGCAGCCCACGGGCTGAGGTGGGTCTGCTGGCTATCTCTGCCCATGCTGACTGCCCCTATGATGGCATTTCTTAAGGCCACTACTTACAAAATTTTGAATTTGAATGGTCTTGAAAATATATACATTTCTTGGTAGCCACAAATGAAGTAAAAAAATGATATAGCATGTAACTCTAGGTAAATCTTGACCTTAATCTTCATAGTAAGTCTCATGATGCTTGATACACCTTGTTAATAGCTCATTACTGTTATTGTGATGCATCGTCCAATGAATATGACACTTTTAATAGCATACTTAGGGACACAGCTTGTCTTTATGGATGTTTGTGCGTATGTAGCATGACTATGTGTATGATCCATGATACAGTATTTTCTTTAGTCTGATCAAGTTTATATTATGGTTTTCACAATATTTCTTTTTCACTCACGAATACCAGAAAACTGAAAACTCTCCTCAGTGATCATGTCTACCATAGCTTGAGAATATTAGTAAATATTGGCTGTGTAAGTTAATGAATAAATGACATCAACAGTTTTAGATATTTTCAAACTTAAGGTCAGGTGGTAATTAGAGGGGCCAGATTAAGTTATATAAAAATGTAGAAGGATGGAATGACCTGGTTAAAACAAGCTATGTGAGATAATTCTAGGACTGTGACCCCTAACAGAGAAAAAACAATAGCAGTTGATTTAGTACTGATTTGCTAGCCCAAGTTTTGGTAAATTTTCTCTACTTTGGAAAAAGACTGAGACCTAGATGCTGAAATTGAGCTACCTCTGGTAACTACTTTGAAGATGACAGGATTCAATAGGATACCCATTCTGGTTTGATTGTTAACTGCCTTTGAAGTCCTATAATGTCTCCAATGTTTAGATTTTATTAATAGTGTAAAGCAATGCTAAGTTTATATTAATTTGACGATATAGACAGTTTTATTGAAAATAACAAGAGACATCATAGTGACTACCATAGATCACCTAGTGTTGTGTTTTTGTATGTTCTTTTCATTTCATGTTTCTCTAGGAATTTGTATTGCTGACTTGTTTTGATTTGTTTCTCCCTCTAATACAGAAAGGCTAGGTATATGTGTAGAGACTTATACATGTGTAGAACTTCTAAGTAGTTTATGAGAATGGATTATAGTTATTGTAAAGGAAAAAAAAAGCAAAAGAGAGTATTCTAAAGGATATAACTGCATGTATGTTTGAGTGTGTGGAATTAATAACCATGTTGCTAAAGTTTTAGTTGGATGGATGAGCAAAACTGACTGCAGTCTCACTGTTTAGATGTCCACTTTGTGGACTTTACTTTTGTACCTTGAACAACTGCATCTAAGAGGAATGTATTTATCAACTTGTGATTTTTTACTGGTTAGTATTTTTTTTTGTTTTGTTTTTGAGATTTTGTATTGTTTCTACCCTCTTTCTGTTTCAAAATTTTTTCTTTAAGTAAAAAAATTTTTTTAAAAAAAAAGCAAGAGGAGGAAAAGAAAGTGCTCCAAAAGAGATAACTGTATATATACTTAAGTGTGTAGGATTGATAACCATGTTACTAAGTTTTTGTTGGATCGGTGAACAGAACTGTTTGCAGCCTCACTGTATAAATGTCCATTTTGTGTGCTTTAATTTTGTAACTTAAACAACTATATTCAAGAAGACAATATGTAATGTATCAAATAGTGATTTCTTACTGTTTATTTTTTTTTTTTGAAAAAAAATTGAGCTACCTCTGTGTGGCATTAAAGAGACTTCAACTATGACATGTTAATTAAGACATTCAGAAGATACAGTCCACAACCTTCCATGCATTCTGAGTGGTTCAGGGAGGGGTAGTATACACAGCAAAAAATCTTGTCCCAAAGTCTGCAGAGTTCATAGACTGAACTTTGCTGCTGTCCAGATGAAATCCTGTGAATGATAAGAAATGTTGTTTAACTTGGTTGACAGCCATAGAAGAAATGTTACCACAGAGTTTTTCAGGTTCTTTTAACCCCTTAACCTTAAGACCTGCCCTGAATTTCTTGGCCATCACTGGCTTCATTTACATTTTCCTGTTTCTGTTAAATATTGTTTCTGACCACTTAGTCAGAAGCTTTTTGTCAATAAATGATAAATGACTTCTGAAAGCTGGAAAAGATAATTACGGTATTTATGGGCAAAATGACTTTTCCTACAACTCTGAATTTGAATAAATTCAAGTCTGTGAGAAAATATAGAAGAATAATACATTGAATATTCTTGATAACTTTGTCTAGAGTCACTAATTATTTTTAAACATTTATTTACTTATTTAGAGATGAAGTTCACTGTAGTGCTGGGGCTGGTCTTGAACTCCTAAGTGCTCAGAGTGCTGCAAGTGATCTTCCTGCTTTACCCTTCTTCACACCTGAGGCTACAGGCAGCACCAGTGGATTAACTAATTATTAACAGTTCACCATATTTTCCATCATCTATTATCTGTTTATTTATCTACCTGTGTATCTAGCTACAATTTTTTGAAAAATTTGAAAGTCAGTTGAGGAATTTTTATCCCTTCATGCTTCAGTCTTTATTTCATAAAAACATAGACATTTTCCTACCGATGTTGCCATTATTGTGCTCAAGAATTTTTATATTGATGCTATAATATTATCTATTATAAAGTCTGTATTCAAACTTCCCAATTGCTTAAGTAATGTGCCTTATAGTATTTTTATAGTGATTTTTAAAATATCTAATTTTGTGGGACATTTACAAAAAATGTAGGCATGTAAAATTTTAGGATATCTTGGGAACAGTGTATAGGTTGATATGTTCATGCCATTTTCTCAGGAAGGTAATTGTTTTCCTCATTCTAATGATGTAAAAACAACTATCAACAACAACAGTATGTCAGAAGGTCTGGATGCATAGTAATAGCTTTTATTTAATGGAGTTATAGTGAATTTTTACCTTTAGTTTAAATAAGTCTTCACTTATTGGATGCTAGCTTTCATATTTAATTGTATTCATACTTGATCTTTTGGCCAAAGCAGCAAGTGACTGGTTTAAAAAAATCTATTCCTCTTAATTTAAAGGCAGTGATTAAAGGATATTCTAGAGCTTTGAAACTGTTGTGAGTATTCTACTTAAGAAAATAAACACTAATTGAAAGGGCTAATCAAAAACTCATCATCCTGAAGGGCACTTGGGTGGCTCACAAGTGTGCAGCTTAGGCAGACAAGGTGCTCTTATGAGGGTCTCATCATTCTAAGTAGAGGGACCTTCAGCTATGCATTAGATGAATCTCTTGATGAGTTTGACTATTTATGATGATAAAATATATCTGATAATAATTTTATTCACAATTTTGCATAGTTTTTAGGAATAATTTATCCTCAATCAGTAGCAGAAACTTATGTATTGTAACATTTCTGTCAAGAAAATCATTGCTTTTGCTAATGTGTAGTTTTTGTGCACTTAATTCTGCCATACAATGTCTGCAAATATTCAGTAAATAAATAATAATTTCCCAAAGTCATGCTTTTTAGAAGTGCATGAATAATTAAATCATTTCTCTGTATTTCAGTTATATAAGAGTTTTCCCTGTTCTGGTAGAGCTACCTTCACAGCATGAATCATTATCTTAGGGGCATAACCAAACTTCACAGATGAAAATAGGCACTGAAGATGGTTTTTCAAATAGTTCTTGTAATTCAGACAGTTTCCTAAGGAATACAACTTTCTATAAATGGATTCAGCACAATTCATAGTAGCTAAATTTTGGAAGTGTTCTATATATTCATCAAAAGAAGAATGGATAAAGAAACTGTGGTAATTAATACAATGGAATAGTACTCTGCCATAGAAAAAGATAAGTCATTGTAGGAAAATGGATGCACCTTGAGACCATAATTTTAACTAAAATAAATCAGGCACACAAATTTAAATATCAAATGGTATTTCTTGTGTGAGAAAGACAAACTATAAAAAACAAAATAAATAAAAGATGATAGGAAGTAGGGAGATTAATCTTTCTCAAATGGAAAGAGGATCAACAAATGGCAGGGATGGGGAGAGAAAGAGAATGAAAAAGGGAATTAAAATTTGTTATGTACATGTACCAACTCCACACGAGGAGTATAAACATCATGTATTGCAAACATGTACTAACAAAATGAATAAGTTAATTAAAAATATTTGTTAGCTCTCATGGTGGATTGGAGAGAAAGAAATTCCAATAACTGACAAAAAAGTTAATAATGGGAAAGGGATTTACTGATTATTTGGGAAATTTGTTTTTGAGAGTGTTTCTGTCAGTAGAATTTTGTTGGTCATCAGAAGTGTAAATGTGTGAAATGTGGTTAAGTAATCAAGACTGGAATACGTAACCTTCATAGCCCAAATGCCATGATAAAGATGTTGTAAAAGTATTACAAACTTTTATTATCCATGGGCATCAAAATAATTGTATATGTGATAGCAGAAACATCTCAGTTTCACTCAGTTCTAAATCACTCTTATACCTGCTTCGTGGTTACCTTTTGTTTTAGTGTTCCCATTTGCTTGTTCACTATTATGATATTCAATTCAATCAAATACATGAATTTGTTAATTTTATCGAATTCTAAAATACACAGACCATTATAGTTTTTCAAAAGATGTTACTAGAGTTATATTTATTAGTAAAGGAGACTTCAAATTTTGTTGTGACCTTTAAGGTTTATCAGAGTCTTTGTAATGAGTTCTGTCTTTAGAATAGTTGCCATCGGCCCATATGTCATATAGAAATACATCTTATAAGGTGTTCTGATAACCAGTATTTCCAGGGAGGCATACACCTTTTATGTCTCTGACAGTTATACAGTTATTTAGTCAATTTACACTGTTATAATAAAATATCAAAACTGAGTATCTTATAAACAAAAGAGGTTTTTTTCTTGCAGTTCTGGGAGTTAGAAAGTCCAAGATCAAGTTGTTGGCAGATAATTCTTGGTGAGGACCAACTTCTGGTGCATACATGGTATTCTTTAGCTGTGTCCTAAGATGGTAAAAGAGATGTGTGTTCTTTCTTAGGCCACTTTTGTAAGAGTAATAATACTACTCTTGAGGGCAGTGTCCCATGACATAATCACCTCTCTAATTTCACAGTATGTGAATTATAGAGAAACACAACCTTTTGAATTTTCTCTCCTTATACTCTTAATGACTACCTTGCACTGCAATGAGATTTATTAGAGGCTAAGGATTTACTTCTTTCCTGAATACTTCATTTTCAGAATTCCAAGTGGCATATCATGGCTATTTTAATAAGGCTTTAGAAAGCCATTCTATAACTATCATGAGATTATTATAAAAATATGTATTAAGTTGAACTATAGGAGTCTATTATGTAAGTAAAATAGTAATGTCCAATTGACACTCCTTCAGGAGTGAAAGAGGAATATTAGTAACTAAGATGACAGGTATAAATTAGAGTAGTTCAGGTAACCCAGAATGTAAGATCACCCACTAGTAACAATAGCTACTGTGTAGGATTCTTGTGATAAGTCAATGACAAATTATATGCAAAACATCTAGCTGTTATATAGCAAACACTCAGGAAATGGTGCCTGCTAATATTATTATTTTTCATGCTTCCTCCTTGGGCCAGAAAAATGAGATCACAATGAATTGCTTATTTCTTTATATTTTAATAGCTTATGTTGGGTCTAGTAATAAGATAATGAGAGTCTAATAAAAAATCATAGAGGGTTCTCTCTGAGAGAAAAAGAAATTTAAAATATATTTACTATGTCTTCTTTAGTTGTTAAGCATGAAGAAAGGGAAATCTGTTTTTAAAATTAAAAAAAAAAACTACTATACAATCCACCTTATCTTTTGAAAATATCCAGCTTCTTAGCCTTGTAGTTACTTCAAGAGAAGCTACTTTTAACTGAGTAGATTATGTTGAAGCTCTTAGACTTAATGGGGCAGGAAAAAATTGTAAATAACTAATTTATTAGATTACTAGTCCTAAAGCATTGATTTTTGTTTGTACTTATTCCATATACTTATTAAAATACCTATTGTACAGTGGTTATTTAATATTTGTTGAATTAGTGAAAATATGAATAAGTGAATTTCATCAGTTAAATATTACCATTATGAGACAATGAACCCTACTATTGTCATGGAAAAAAAAAGGCTTCATAGACTTTTCTATGCTCCAGTTAAAACTTTGGGAGGGTCAATGAACCAAAGAATTCAGTGATTTTATAGTTGCAGTAAGTGGCAAGTATGGAATAATTTGTTATTTAGACTGATTCATTTTTAATTGATTATGAAAAGAAAAAATCAATAAAGTTAATCTATCAGTTATCTCAATGAGGCTTTCTGCTGTGCATTTTATAAATATGAAACATGGAAGTCTTGGCTATAGGTTGAGGTGCTGTATGAAATATTAACATTGTTCATTAATATTCAGCATCTTTAAGTACTATTGAGATTATAAACAAGTATATTTGTTCTACACATATAAACTAAAATTTTATATATCACTTCTGTTCTACAGAAGTTGTCCTTGTTTTGCTGTCACCTGACACTTGCTATTACTTGGGTATCCCTTATTTCTAACAAAGGCTGGAGTCAGAGACTCATACAGTATTGGTAATTGTCTCCTTGAGTCAAAAACAAAAAACAAAAACAACAACAGCAAGAAACACCCTTTCTCTCTCTCTCTCTTTCTTGCTTTCTCTTCTTTCCTTCCTTCCTTTTCTCTCTCTCTCTCTCCCCCTTCCTTCCTTCCTTCCTTCCTTCCTTCCTTCCTTCCTTCCTTCCTTCCTTCTCTCTCTCTCTCTCTCCCCTTTCTGTCTTTCTGTCTTCTCCTTACTCTCATGTGCAAGATCTGCCTCCCTTACTGTTTCTTGCAGAAAAGAGAAGCTGAAAATCCACTAGATGTGAGCAGCAAGTGTAATCCAAGTTCTCTTTGTGTTAAGATCCTGAGTTAAAATGAGTTTAAAAATCTTTTAACCATTTTAAAATTATGATTTTCATGTAGATTTTGTGAAATGCATCAAAGGACAATGTAAATGGTTAAAGTAGTACGAATGTATGCAGAAGAAGTGTTACAGAAGATGATAAAATACAAAATTACACTATGAAGTCAATTAAATTTAACATGACTCTAGGTCAGTTAGCAAGTCTGTGCTCAGAAAAAGCAGCCCCCTTCTCAGAAGTTGGGGGATATCTGGAGATGACTAATCAAAATTTACACATTTTTTTTCCTCCAGTGTGGACCATCTTTTCCCAAATGATAGAGAGTTCAGGGCTCTTTGGGTAGGAAGAATGTCATTTCATAAGATAAAATTTTTACTTTGGCAGAAACAAATAGTATCATATATCACAGAATTAATCATCCACAATAGTTATATTATTAAAAATATTTAAATGCTGAAGCCACCAGAGTTGTACAGAAGCCAATACTGCATATTGGATATTCTTATTAATTCCTCTGTGTAAGCTAGAAACTAAATAACTATAAGGCTGCATGGGTTCTAATATCTGCTACATCCCCCTACATAATTTATTATTAGCAATTTTACTTCTGTTTATTTTATTTGCCACATCTATTAGAATAGGAAGCAATAATGGATAATTACAAAGCAGATATAAATGATTTCATTTATGTTAAGTCACCTTTCAAAAGTATGTGAACAAGATTAAAACTAAGTTAAACATTGATCAATAAAATGATTGATGATATTTTCTTTTGTTTTGTATATTCTGATGAGTAAAGGTCAATTACATGCCAAGAATAGTAAAAAAATTATGAATGTATTAAATATATTCCTGGTTTGAGCCATGAGATTTCTTAATAAGGAAAGATAGTTGAATGCTTTATGAAGTTTATGAACTTGTAATTTGCTTCTGTAATTAAATGAGACTTTGACAGACTCATCCTTCCACAATTTCATAATTGAGAGGCTTTTGCCTACAATAGTGTTGAATCAGATAGTTAGGCTTAATGGACTAACTATTTTAAAGATTGGCCGTAGCTTATGCAAAATATGAACAGCTTCTTGTCACAAATTGTTTTTGCAATTTTCATTTCATTTTTGACTATAAAGTTAAGGCATTTTAGTAATTTTTATTTTAAATTGCTCCTGCTGTTTTTCTTCTATGAAGCAGTCACTGTTCTTTTTCCTTTCTCCTGGCCATTGTAATCTTTGTTGTATGAATAAAAACAAGGTGGTTTATTTTACAAAGAGTTTCTTTAAATCCTTCCTTGCAGTTTCAGGAAAAATGTCTTACTATTATAAAATTGAAAAAGGTATAATGTAGTGCAGTTATAAGTGAGCTTTATCAATGAGTGTTTTCCTTGGTGTTCTCATTTCCCAAAAGCTCTTTCTGCCACATCTTTTAACATCCCTGGCTGAAAAAGTTAATTCGTGAAGTATCTGAAGGAAGGCAAGTGATTGATCAAGGAAAATTAAAATCGGGCTATAGTGGCACAACATCTAACTTTTCAGCCCATAGAAATCTTAATACCAGTTAATTGTTTCTGTGATTCTTAGACCTTCATCAGTCAGTTGTAAATTGCATCACTCATATTGATTGCTTTTCTATTCTTGAGTTCCCTATAGAGTATTGTTGGACGCCATCTGCTAGAGAGACCCAGCAGACAGCAGCCTGTCCTGGACAGCTGTGGGACCACAAATAGAGAAATGGAGCTGAGTTTCAATGACAGTTGTGTGCCTGTACATGCACTCAGTGCTTTTCTAGGAATTCCACTTAGAGCGCCTTAGATATATTTCAAACCAAGTATAACGTTAGGTAAATCTTCTATGACCAAGGTTTGATTTTTAAGCAAGTTTACAGACCAATCTCAAGATACTAGAACAGAGAACATCTAGCACTCAGCAGGAATGAACATGAAATTAATGCCCAGATTGGTTAGGGAAAAACAAATACAGTTGCATTCAAAAACAGATTTCCTATGATACTGTGTGCCCCTGTAGAGGCAGCAGTTATCATAGTAGCTTAAACTTAATTAAAATAACAGAAAAGATCCAGCCAGAAGACCTTATGACCATATTTGTAGCTGAGTACTGAATTTAGCCCCAAGAAATATAAGATCTACTTTTCATCTCTCAGCAATTTACCATTTCAAAAAACTTGGATTAAGGAGGTTATTAGAAGCAACAGAGCTGCTTTACTTCATATGTAAAGGGAGGCTTAAAAATGTAGAACAGTACTTTGTCAAAGAAATTTCACAAGTAAATTTTAAACATATATTAGGAAATGAAGAAATTGGAATGACACATATATGAAATGTAGAATTTTAATCATAAAGCATTCATTCAGCTGTTATTGGTTTTGTTTTCAGTGTCAATATAAATTATTTGTGTTTACAAATTTCATTTGAAAACAAATCTATTCAAAGAAAACCCCCATTCTTAGAAGAAAATGCTAATTAGTTCTTACTGCTGGACTGCAGGACTCCAACTGCCTGGATTTAAAATTTGACTCAGGTGCTGTGTAACTTTGGCAAATTATTTAATCCTCAATTTCCTTTTCTATAAAATGTGTAGTTCTCATGTTGGCAATTGTATAGAATAAATAAGGTAACTTACTTCTAAGAGTGTTTAATGTTTAGCACATTTTAAATACATATTGATCATCATCATTATTTTATATGCATTATCGTTTTAATTGATACTCCAGAGAGTTCTTCAGTAAGAATTCTCTGTAGACATCAAGGAACACAGATAGATATAAAATACTTTTTGAACTTCTGTAGCTTCAATCTCCTTGTTACTGAGAGGTTCCTCTATAATTATGCTGTTAATTTTCTTTATTTCGCAGTAATGTTTATTTTATAATGTTTGTAGATTATATAAATAAATAATTAAGTGAGATGACATTTGTGATATTTTGATATTTGTGGTCTGGTGCTAAGGTGTGGTTCTGTTTACATATACGTATGTGAATTTATACCTTTGTGAATATAAACTATAGAGGGCACATAGGTCATATTTAGATGACTTCTTGTGATTAGAAATATAAACTTTAAGGTTAAGAATTAACTTGAAATTAGAAACATAAACTTTAAATTAAGAATTAATCTGCAACATGTGCTTTTTTTAGTATGGTAGCTTACTACCTAGACAAGAAATGGAAGTTTTAAAATTATTATTTTGCATATAATAGTCATTTTTATATTGTTAACTCCTTAATATTATATTGTATTATCATTGCTTTCCTTTTTATGTGTAAAAATGTTATCTTATTTCTAAAATAACTTGAAATTTATTCTTTAATTTCTATTTGTTTTGACATTAAAGTTAAACATTTTGTTTCCATCCAATTGAAAATGTCACTGTATCATATTCACAAAGTTAATTTAGCTTTAATAAATGAAATGCAGAATTAGTTTTTCATAAGTTGAGTATTTTAAAAGGTGAGAAATTTAAAAAGTCTCCTTTTATAAAGTTATGCATCAGCAAGCCTTGTAAATATATAAAAACGTACCATAAAGCCTATTAATAGGCATTTTGTTTACATCTTTTTATCTCAATTATCTATGCCCATAGGACTCATTCAATCAATTTTTCACTAAGTAGTTTTCAAAATATAATTACTCTTATGGGTAGGTCTATGAACAGCAGTGTCATTTACACTATAGTTCACTAATTGCACTTCGAAGCTATTATAATGAATTATACCAGTACATTCTTCAAGGAGATCAGTTAATGCTAATCATTTGTATCACATATATCACTTAGAAGTGATCCATCCATAAAAGCTTTTCATTTATAGCCTCATTTATTTTTAATTCTCTTGTAATGCAAGTTATAACTGTAAATATATACAGTTCTTCTCTTACCTGTTAGCGTGGTAGACTGATTCTGAATTAATATTAAAATTTGGAGACAATGTTTCATGGTAGGAAAAATTATTTTAAAATCCTGTGTAATAATTATACATATGTTTATATAATATATATGATACATATGTGCCAAATTTTAAGAGCTTACATAAAATTTCATTTTCCTTAAGACATTTTGTCATGCCTTTCCTATTTCTAGAATGCATTTCGGCATTTATTTATTTATTTTTTCTTCGTTTTTTTATTTAAAGAGAAAAAAAAAACAGGAAAAAGGTAGAAATATTACAGAATTTCAAGAAAAGAAGATAAATAGTAAGAAATCACTAGTTGATACATTACACATTGTTCTTTTAGAAATAGTTAAAGTTACAGGATTAAAGCACACAAAGTGTACACTAAAGCAGTGAGAGTGCAAACAGATCTGTTCAACAATCCAACAAGAACCTAGAAATATGGTCATCAATCCCACACATCTAAACATACATGCAGCTATATATCTTTTATAGCACTTCCTATTTCCTCTTTTTTTTTTACAATAGCAATTATACATTTTTAAAATTTTATTTAAAGAGAAGAAAAAACAAAACAAAGAGGGTAGCAATAATGCAGAATTCTAAAAGAAAAAAGAAAAAGAAGGAGAAAAAGCCCCACTAAAAATCAGTAATTTGTAAATTACGTATTGTCATCTTGGATGTAGTTGTTCAAGTTACAAAGTTAAACGGTACATAGTAAATATACAAACAGTCAGACTACAAACGGTTTTGCTCAAAGATCCAACAAAGATTCAGCAGTATGGTCATCTATTTTCAACACTCAAACTTACATGCAGTTATATCCCTTAGAGCACTTTCTTTTCCTCCCTTTTTTACAATAGCAATTACACATTTTGGTTTATTACACTTGTAGTTCTTATTTACTTTTTATACTAGAGACACAATATGATATTTATAAATACGATTCTTATTTATTTCACTAATGAGGATAGTCTCAAGTTGTCTCCATTTGCCTCTGAAGGCCTCAAGATCATCCTTTTTTATAGCTGAGTAATATTCCATGGTATAAAAATGCCACATATTTTTCATCCACTCTGCAGTTGATGGGCATCTTAGTTGTTTCCAGAATTTAACTATCACAAATTGTGCAGCTATGATCATGGGTGCACATATATCAATGTGATATGAACTTTTCAGTTCTTTGTGGAAAATACCCAGGAGGGGGATAGCTGGATTGAATGGGGCTTCCAATCCTAGTCTTCTGAGAATTCTCCATATGGATTTCCATAATGGTTGCACCAGTCTACATTCTCACCAACAGTGGAGCAGTGTTCCTTTTTCCCACAGCCTCGCCAACATTTGTTATCAGTTGATTTCTTGATGGCAGCTATTCTTTCCGGAGTAAGGTGGAATCTCAATGCTGTTTTAATTTGCATTTCTCGAAAGACCAGTGATGGTGAACATTTCTTCATGTATTTATTTGGCATTCGTATATCTTTCTCTGAGAACTGTGTGTTGATTTCAGATGCCCATTTTTGGAGAGGGTCTTTGAATTTGGGGGGATTGATATTTTTCAATTCTTTATATATTCTGGACACAAGTCCTTTGTCTGAGGGGTTGCTGGTTAAAATTCTTTCCCACTCTGCGGGATTTCTTTTCACTCTGTTGGTGATTTCCTTTGAAGTGCAGAAACTTTTCAATAATGTGAGATCCCATTTGTTGATTCTTTGAAGTGTTTCCCTTGCAGTTTGCATTTGGTTCATGAATTCTCTGCCTACACCTATGTCTCCAAGACTTCTACTTACCTTGTCTTCCAGTAGATTTGGTGTTTCTGTTATAATATTGAAGTCTTTGATCCATTTAGACTTTAGTTTTGTGCATGGTGATATGCATGGATCTAGTTTCAGTCTTCGGCATGTAGAAAGCCAATTTTTCCAACACCATTTTTTAAAGAGACTATCCTTCTTCCATTGGGCATATTTAGCCCTTTTGTCAAATATCAGGTGGCTGAGTGTCTTTGTACTTGTGCTTGCATCTTCTAATCTGTTCCACTGATCCTCAGGTCTATTTCTTTGCCAGTACCAAGCTGATTTGATCACTGTGGCTTTATGGTACTGTTTCAAGTCCGGAATTGAGATGCCTCCTGCCTTGCTTTTGTTGCCTAGAATTGCCTTTGCTATTCTAGGTTTCTTCTGTTTCCAAATGAATTTTAGGAGTGTTTTCTCTAGATGTGTGAGGTATGTCAATGGTATTTTCATTGGGATTGCGTTAAATCTGTATAACAGTTTTGGGAGTATGGCCATTTTCACAATGTTGGTTCTTCCTAACCAAGAGCAAGGAATGTCCTTCTATTTTCTAATATCCTCTTCAATCTCCTTTTTCAGTGTAGTATAATTTTCAGCATGTGGATCTTTTATATTTTGAGTTAGGTTGATTCCTAAGTATTTCATTTTTTTACATGTTATTTTAAAGGGCGATATTTCCATAATTTCTCTCTCAGTGCATTCTTTGTTTGTGTACAGGAATGCTATTGATTTTTGAGCACTGACTTTGTATCCAGCTACACTACTGAACTTGTTTATTACCTCTAGCAGTCTTTTAATGGAGTTTTTTGGGTCTTCTATATATAGCGTATCATGTCATCTGCAAATATTGATAATTTAACTTCTTCCTTTCCTATCTTTACTCCTTTTATTTCTGTCTCTTGTCTGATTGCCCTGGCTAGTGTTTCCATAACTATGTTGAAAAGGAGTGGTGAGAGTGGACATCCTTGTCTTGTTCCTGATTTTAAAGTGAAAGCTTTCAGTTTTTGTCCATTTAGTATAATGTTGGCTGTTGGTTTG